>JAFVLL020038275.1:0-39690 GCA_021397915.2 Tor tambroides | reverse complement strand
CTCTGAACCAAGGTGGGAACCACGCCACAGAACCGCGGGGGTCTTTGAGCAAATTGAAGTGTATTACCTCGTTTTATTATCCCTAAAATCCAGTCTGACACTCTGAGGATGGCCTGTCAGGCCTCGGCCCGCGTGACAAAGGGTTGGATTGACTCGAGTGGTGGGTTGTTGCGAGGGGACCCGACACTCGTGATAAGTGGAAGAAGAAATTTGCTCTCTGTTTGCATGGGCATATGCTAATGAAAAGGACATGCCCAGCTCTAATAGAATTTCCATCACTCAGTGTCAAACTGAGGAATGGAGAACAAGCGTGAGTTTTCCTCGAGGGAGTTCCAGCCTGGCGAGAACTGATCCTCTCAAAAAATGCTTGTTAGTCTCAATGCTAAAAGAGCAGTCAGCCCCCCTGAGCGCGGCCTCAGCATGGGCGTGGCTCAGACTTGTGTAAATCTGAAGCTGTCAGTGATAATGATCATTAATGACAGCATTCTCTGTTAATCTGGCCAAAAAGATCAAACCGCTCATTAGAAGAGGGGTACAGCTGATCCTTTACGTGTAAACACTGCATGGAGAGTGCAGTATATGGGCTGTGAACACTCAGCCTGATCCCTCAGCCTTGCAAATTTGCCGTCTCCTTCTCCAAGGTAACTGGGAGGTGAGACACATGATGGTCCACGAGCGGGGCAGGGACGAACTGCTTTCGCAGTGAAAGCAGCTGTCTCCGTGAGCACAGCCTCAGCGACACGCATGCACGCACGCACGCGTGCGCAAAGCCATCAGCAATACAGAATTATTGGTGACGCATTCTGTTCCGAACCGCTCGGAAGGATTAAGCCGCTCGATGTAATTAGGGGTGCTGATCCTCACACACTGGCAGATCCAAGTGAAATGTGCGGGGTGTGTGCCGGTGTAAATTCACTCAAGGCTCATCGATCAGCCCGTGAGTTTATCCGTTTCTTCCTCCGAGGTGACTGGGAGAAACATGAAAACGGCAGAGGTGGGGGCCGCCTTCATAACAAGGGGATCTGCGACAGACTCAGTCTGTCTCAGCGAACGCAACCTCAGTCACACACACACACACACACACAAATACGAAGCTGTCAGGAATAGAGAGGGGACAGCGTTCTGCTCCGATCCGCCTAGGAGGATAGAGCCGCTCGATGTAATGAGGGGCACTGATTCTCACTTGTAAGACACGCCGCTGAATCAAAGTGCAGTGGGGAGAGCGAGCATGCGGGCTTAGTGCTGGCGTGACATCACTCAGACCTGGTTGCTTAGCTCCCTGACTCCGCTGTTTCGCTCTCCGAGCTTTACTGAGAGAGGAAAAACGGGAGGGCGGGGCTGCCTTCATTGAAGGCGGACTGCGAGCGGAGAAGAGCGAGACTCATACTCTTAGTGAGAGCGTTCTGTGTCAGTGAGGATGCACTCACTACTCCTCTGCATCGTGCAGGTTTCCCTGCGAGGGGGCGCGCACATTCGCAGCGCAACATTTGCAACAACGTTGCTAGAAGATTTGCTCTTTTAGAACTTACCTCCTTAGAAATAAGCTCTTTTAGGCTAGCCAGATAGCGGCAGGGGATCAGCTGGGACCGCTGCTGCTGCGATGCTGAAGGTGGCAGAGAAGCGGCGAATCAGCCAAGCAGAGGGTCCCTGGTTCAGCTTGATCCACTGCGAGGCTTTTCAATGGTGAGAAGGCTTCAAGTCTTGTAGATCAGCGAAGAACAACATCGTCGCTGAAGGAGAAGAAATCTGAGGATCCTATGGCAGAATGCCCACTTATATAGACAGATGCTCCGCACATTCTGGCGGGCTTTGTGGCCATAGGTTTGTGCAGCTCCGCTGCTGAGCCATTGGTTCGTTGTATTCACTGCACGAATCAATGGCTGTGCAGTTACACTGCGTTATTTTAAAAAATGGCTTCAGTTTCGGAGAAAAAGGACTTTTTCCCATAGCGTCTAGCGACGCAGTATGAGTGAAGTATCGATAGGGAACTCTGGGTTTTCTGTTTCAAAATGGGAGATTTGTGTAACCCGAGAAAGCAGGGTAAGTCAAGCCTGTTTCTGAAAGAGAGGTAACTTATACTCAGAGTCAGTTACTGTGGTAACTTACTCTGCGAACCTAACGTGGTCGTGAGCAGGTTTACTTTGATAAACCCAGAGTTTCTTTGGGTCTCCTCCCTCGTTTTAAAGCGTAAGGGATGTTTAAAGTACATTTAAAGTTATTAAAATCAATCCAGAGTTGTGCAGAGAGTAAAAGAAATACATGCATGATGTATATTTATGTATATATATTAAAAGATACACTCTCTCTTTGTATAGGCCTATATATAAATTGCACACACTGTGTATACAGACATTGGAAGATGCATGTTACAATATTAGACACTGTAAACAGGCTTTGTGGTCACAATAATGAATATGGCACTGCTAATATAAACTTCTTGTATTTTATATGTACAGTAAGCAGAAAAATTCTCAGATAGTCTGACGGCAGATAAATAAAACGATAAATGAATGAGTACTCGTTACAAAAGTGTCCCCCTCGGTAGAAATCGACCGGACCGAAAGGGCACTTTAGCGTCGGCGATTACTCACTTAAAGGCGCACACCGCCTCCTACTGCACAAAACCGGCATGACAGCTGACGTAAAATAAAGATAGGGCTGAGGAGAGCCTATACCAATCAGTTAAAAAAAGCTAAAAAACAAAAACAAAAAAAAAGGCTCGGGACATTCCTAATTTAACCACAATAGAGACATCAGAGCCAGCAGCAAATTCCAGAAGATCTGGCCAAGGTAAGGCTGCTCTCGGTGGGTTCATGAGCACTGAATGGCCACTGACACTCTGGAGCTCACATCTCCGAAAACGTAAAGGAAATTTTCAGATAGACCTTATCTTTATTAACAAATCGCATATTTGAAGTCTAAATCGCTATACTCACTCGCTGTGAGAAATACCACAAGTGGAGTTATACAAAAGGTGAAAGAGTTGGAATGCTGTTATCATAGAATATTGCACGCCTGGAAAAGGCTCTCAGCTAATTTGAGAACCAGAATGAACTGTTGTATAAATTTATATATAATAAAATAGCACGCCTGTGGTATCTTTCTGTGTGCCTGCATGTGAGTGTATCTGAAATAAATTCCTACACTAATATACTGTAAATAGAATATGTTTAAATCCTTATATGTAACAGCTTTTTCTTCTGTTTTCAGTCTTGAAGGTGCTTTACAAACCAAGCTGCTTCTGCAGGAGTGCCATTTTACTTGGTCTCTAAGAGAAGAAGAAGACTTTGTTCTCTGTGATGTACTGAATCGTCTGGAGGATCAGATTCAGTTGGAATCTGACGAGGCAAGAGTAACACGAGCTTACAGCAGCCTTGGATTCGTTCAGTATCTGTATGGCAACCAGCAGGAAGCACTCGCAAATCTGCAGAAATCAGTGGAACTTGCAAAAGAACACTACAAAGACAGTGATGCAGTTCTTATTGTTACCTATGGAGACCTTGCCTGGTTGCACTATCATATGAATGAGTTCTCGAAATGTGAAGATTACTTGAGAGAGTTGGAGAGGATCCGCAGAAAATTTTCTAAAGGATTCACTTATAATGTCGAGGTGCTCAGAGAAAAGGGCTGGACTTTTCTTAAATTCTCTTACAAATACTACAATGCTGCAAAGGAATGCTTTAGAAAGGCCCTTGAAATGAACCCAGATGACGGTGATTTAAATACAGGCTATGCTATTGTACTGTACCGTACAACAAATGAGACCTCTGACTCTTCAGACTCACCAACAATAAAACAGCTCAAAAGAGCAATAAAGCTTGACTCAGATAATGCTGTTCTGCTAGTCTTGCTAGCCCTGAGAATGCTGTATAACAGAGATGATTTAAAAATTGCAAAGCTGAATGTGATTAGGGCATTGGTGATGTCCCCTGAAAACCCACATGTCATAAGATACACAGCAAAATTTTACCGGCAATTAGAAAACCGCGACACTGCCATTAATCTACTAGAAGATGCCTTGCAGGATACCCCAAACTCTGCCTTTATACACCATGAATTGGCTATGTGTTACAAAGGCAAAAAAAAAATCCTGGAAAAGAAACGTAAGACACATGGCAAAGCTGAGTTTGATGTTAAAGAGTCTGACGAGATACAGCTATACCTGCATAAGTGCATCAATCATCTGGAAATGGCGATTTCCCTAAAGCCATCTTTTGCTGCTGCCATGGCAGATTTAGCACTACATTATGGACAACTAGGTCGCTTCGAAGCTGAAAGGCTTTTTGAAGAAGCATTTAAAATGGCTAAAAATAAAAAGCGAGATCTGCAGGAAGTTCATTTTTTATGTGGCCAATACCAGCTCTGCTACAAAAGATCTGAACAGCTGGCCATCTATCATTTCATGCAAGGTCTGAGGCTACAACCAGAATCAGAGGAAGGCAAGAAGTGTGAGAATAAACTGAAAAAAATGATTGAACGTCGCATTATTAGGCTGAAAAACCCGGATGACTTCATGGTGTGTGGCATACAGGGATTCATTCATGAAGTGAAGGGTGAAAAACTCAAGGCTGAAGAGTTTTATGAAAGAGCCATAACAAATGGGCTTGATTTCGGTAAATTGAATTTTATGTTTTTATTCTATTTTATTTATTTATTTTAATATTGGATAGAAATATGAATAAATATTTTATTGTTTTGTATTACCTAAAATACATTGGTCACTAAAATTAAAGACATACTATAATGTCCCATATAGGTTAATAGTTTCACAGAATTAAGGCATATGACTTTAAATATCTGGTTATCAAAAGATTTCTCCAAAATTTGTATAATTTAAGTTGAACTTTCATAATGTATTAATGGCTTTAGTAAGGATTATATTAATTGTGTTGAGCATTTGTTTAACATTCTAATGATCTCTTGCCTATGGATTTAGAATGTTGTCAAAAGTTGTATGAATGTTTTATTTATCTTGACTGAAATTACATTTCTTAAAGAAATGAGCAGATGTTTTTTGTGTTTGATTGGCTGATGGCTTCCTGAATGAATGGCTTTTAAACTGAGATCTGCATGACACACTGAAATTGAATAGATTCCTCCATTAATAAAGTGTAGTTGTTGGTATGCAGTGATTTTTTTATTTATTTTTTTATTTTTTTATTTTCCCAAACAAAACAATGCATATATTTACAGAATATTTAGACTATTTTCTTATTCCTTCAATAAACAATGTCCAGGTCAAACCCAAACAAACAACCCTCTTTTAAAGAGGCCTTCATCCTGAACCTTTTTGTTCAGTATTAATGATTGCTAAATCTATTTATTCAATATATTTACTAGAACAAGATTGCAGTGAAAAATATATTATTTAATAAGACTGGCTGTATTTACTAATGATTTATTCATTAATTTGAAGATTACATTTTAGGAGTCATTGATGCAAAGAATTAAAAATTAAAACCAAAACGTTTTAGAAAAGCATCACTGTTTTAGGCAAACATGCACCAGTGTGTGCAAATTAAATGTAATTTAGGAGTTGACATTAACATTGTCGTTTCATGACAGCATCTGTAATTGTCTTAAAACGAGCTTCAGTAACATGTCAGCTGTCTCTTTATCCAGATTTTGTTTTTCTTAAATAGATGAAAGCCCTCTTCTCACAGAGATAAGAATTTGGCTCATGAGTTTCAGTGAGACAGAAAAATCTGTTCTAAACCTGATTTTTGATGGAGGTTATGATGAAGCTGGCAGTGGGAGGCTTAAGACTTTCAAAGGTGCTATGAACAAGAAGACTGTGCACTTGGTTGATATTGATATCTGCGATGCCAAGAGGATTCTTCGATGGGAAAAACCGACTCCTGGGCCTCATGCTATTCTACTTGCATTTACTCTACATGATGGTGAATTCACAGACCAGAAAAAAGAGAGTCTTAAAAATCTGGAGTTTCTTGGAGGGAAATTCTGGAATCATGTCATTGTAGTTTTTACAGAGGGAAACCGTGGTGTAAATGAGTATACTGGAGATCAGAAGAGTGTGTTGGAGTGGCTTCTTGAAAAATGTAGGGACAAATACTACATCTGTGGCTCCAAACCAGAAACTACAGAGAGGAGAGAGCTTTCAGACAGGATACAGATGATGCTCAGGAAAAATAAATCAATGCATCTGGTATTACCAGACATTTCAGATGGAGATTCTCAGTCCCCTTCAGACATTTTAAGGGTAAATTATGGAATGAATTAATAAATTTCTTTTAAGATGATCTCTTTGCTAATGCAGATGTGCTTAATTTGACAATACAATTAAAATGAACTTTTTATTTTTTCACAGAAGCTAGACATAAAAGAAGATTTCTTTACTCCTGAGGTCATCATTCAGGAGGGGCAAGGGAAATACAGGTATTGTGCAAACCTACAGGTGAAGTAAGCTAATTGAATATATTAAGTTGCATTCATATTTGATATTTCTTTGAAATTAAATAGGTTACAGTGCAGCCATGCAGGCTGGTTCCATTGTGAGTTTACACAGATTGGATTTAACATGGAGGGGGAAGGAGAGGTGCTGTACAGCACTGTTCTTCAGGACAAAGACTGTCCAGTCCCTGCCAACTATTATCAAGCAGGACCAGTGTATGATATCAAGTGTGTTCAGGGTGAACTGTCTCAACTCAGACTACCTCACTGTGAGACCTCCATTGGTGAGTTGGCAATCTTATGAATAATATGACTGTTACTGAATTTTATCTGTGAATATTATAGAGTGCAAACTTTAAAATATAAAAATATATTATGTATTTTTCAAATGTAGGGGATACAGCAAAAATGTGTTTGTATGTTTGTTTGTTTTTATCTCAGAGGATGCCTGCTACTTCATGTCAGTTATACATTACTCTAATCAGATTGTTGATATTCTGAAACCTCAGGATATCACAAGCACACATGTTACAGTGAGCATCACAGGAACATCAAAATTTTTTCTTTCCAAAAAATCAAACTGGTTTACGGGTCATTGGTCTAAGATACATGGCCAGGTGATGCTATTCTACCTACAGCAAGCACACAGGCTGCATGTGTTTCTACAACCATGCAATGTGGACCCCAGAGAAGTACATTTTAAATGTTTTTGTGTTTATGCAGTTTCACCATATTTTGGCTGACCTTTATAAACAACCTTACCTTTTCTCTTTTCTTTCAGGTGAAAAAAGATATTGAAGATTATACATTAATCCAAACCTCTTGTCAATGCACACTCAAAAATAACTGTCAATACAGCATGTCTTGTGATTCTGCTGAGAAGCATGGATGTTCAGAGAGGCTACTATCAGAGATACAACCGCTGGTCAGTATGGATTAGAATAAGAAAAAAGACACGACCAAGATTTCACACTTTTTTTTTTTTTTTTTTTTTTTGAGGAATCATAGGACAATCATGTGAAATAGGTTTACATGTACAGTTTATCTACCTTTATGTTTCTTTGGTTGCTTATGATTATTTATTTTTCATAAAGGTCTAGAAATTCTCCACAGTCATCTTAAACTTTTTTTCTTTTCTTCTACTAATGATTTTAGAAATAATTGATAAGTATGTCTATGACATGTTAACTCACAGAAGGTTGGGGGGGGGGGGTGTACTGGATCCAAATGCAGACAAAACTTTTTAAATCAAAACAAGCAAGACACTAGAAATACAAGAAACAGAACAAAAACATTAAACAAACAAGAACTTGAACTGAGAACACCAACAGGGACAACCAAGACCTAACAAATTACAGTGGGACTCAAGGGCTATACAAGGGGTAAATGAGAGAAACAAGGAACACCTAGAGACAATGAAGAAACTACAATCTGACTACAAAACTAACACTGGAAACTAACAGACCAAAATTTTAACATAAATGCAAAACCAAACAGGGAATATGTGACCGTTGTATACATTTTAAATTAAATGATCTCATTACATTGCTGAATTGCTACAGTATCGATACATCTGTTCTTTCCCAAAAACACAAGAACGCTCAGTAATGAGCTACAGTACTCAGACCAGATACTATAAACAAATATGCAAATACCTTTGTTGAACCAATCCAAGCCTCAATTAGAAGATCTGGCATATGTTGTATCATCTCCACTCTATTAAATGAGGAAGGAAGAAAGTTTGTTTTACCTGTCATGCAGAAAATTAAGTTTGGGAATAAAAAACACCTTACAGTTTTCTCATGTGCATTTCACAGTATACTGTAATGCTGTAATTGATAGACCCTTTAATATTTATCTGATTACAAAAATTGGGCACAGTTTGCTAGATTTAGAGGTGACACACTGACACAATTACCCCATTCTTCCCCACTCAGGAATTTTGCGTATCAGTGTCACTTATTTACGTGACCAGTCAAATGTTTAGTTACTGATTCTTTATTATTACACTCTTAAAAATAAAGGTGCTTAAAAAGTTCTTCACAGTGATGCCATAGAACAGGGCTGCCCAATCCTGTTCCTGGAGATCTACCGTCCTGCAGACTTCAGTTCCAGCACAGCTGTCTGTAATAATCAAGTGCTGCCCAAGAGATTAATTAGCCGGTTCAAGTGTGTTTGATCAGGGTTGGGCAGCCCTGCCATAGAGGAACCATTTTTGGTTCCACAAAGAACCATTCAGTCATAGGTTTAGTGTGGAAACTGATATGTAGGCAAAATTTCAATTAAAGTGTAAAATTCATTTCATTTAAGAATCATGAGAGACATTCTGACTGGGAATCTCCTTGATCACCTGCTCTTTTAAAACCTAGTTTTCAATCTGCCAAATGTGTTTAAATGTTAAGACAGTCAATGTATTCTATGTCATTAAAAAAAACAATAGATTTTCTGACATGCAGTCATATGGATTTGTTATGGTAGTGCCTTTTAATCAGACTTATCATCCCTCTCTTTCCTTTGTAAGGACACAACATTACAACTGAGTGAGCAGTGGAAACATCACTTTCCAACATTTGATATAAAGTTGCCAGATGGTGTGATGAATGTGAATTTACTCCTCAAAAAGAAAAAGCCCAAGAAAGGAACATTTGAAGATGTATGGAGCCGTAAGATAACACTGACAGGTAAGATTTACTGTTTGTTACCTATAGTAAGGTTTAGGAAATAAATAACATGACAACAATCCACATTTTATGTGACTGCAACAACTGGGGCTGTGCTGATTTACCTGGGCATATGAGCTCTGCACAATGTAAAATATGCATGAATTGTTTAAAGATTTTCCTGATCCTTTAAATCAAGCGATTTTATATGTTAATCTCAAAGGAGTTGAAAATTAAGAAGACATTAACCAACTTTACATCTCACAGACTATACAGCAGAAAACAGAAGACAAAGCCTATCAACCGATGAGCAGTGTAAGCACATAATCTTAGACTAGCCATTTTATTTACACTTTAATCAGTTAGTAGCCTGTAGATGCATCAAATTATTAGCTGTTTTTTTCTATCTTGCAAACATTTTAATATACTGTACAAATTAACTGTGTTTATGTCTACATTCTAGGTTTATCCTTTCTGAAAAACAACAGAGCTCAGCTTATCCAAAGGGTGAGAAATATTCATGCCATTTTAGATCACTATAATGGCATCATTGCCAATGAACTTATAAGTAAAATCAGAGAAATGACAACATCTCAGGAAAAAATGAGGAACATCTTTGATATCATAGAATCACAAGGTCATTTATCAGAAATTACATTTTTCAAATGTCTTTGCAAGGAAGAAAAAGTTCTTATGAAAAATATGGTAAAAGGGGTTATTGACAATATCGACCTTTTTTTTGTTGACGCATAGTCTTTTGATCTAATATGACCTAATGTACAGGTAGGGGCCTGCAATAATGTGGTTTGACCAGTGTGGTGCTGTAGCACAAGGCTGTAATTCAAGGGAAAATGTTCAAATATTCTTTGAAATATTGATTAATGTAAAAAGATATTAAACTTATGGCTAGAATGGGACATAATATTTGGCAGGGTTTTACTGTTGTTAGGAATTTCAGAGATTATTATTAATTATTGAACGAAACAAACTTCAACTTTATTTGGAAGGAAAAATGCCATTACACTAGGAAAGATGACATGATTAAGTGTATTGAGGAAGGTGGCATGAATGTTCTAGATTTTTCTGATGAACAGTGTACTAAAGTTGAAGTGGTTTAGCATCCCTAATGCAATTTTTGGAAAATTGTGTGGAATTGATTTTTTATTGTGCTGTGATTATGATTTACACAAATTGCCTGTGAAACTATCAGATTTCCACCAGCAGGTTTACATTAAAATTCTAAATGACATTAATCCATCTAATAACTTCCTACATGAAAGATTTAATTGGGAGAACAATTCATGCAGTTCTGTGAGAAAGATATTGAAACTGTAGAAAATGTTTTTCCAATGTGAACTTGTACAGAATTTTTGACTTGAATTTCAAAACTGGCTTCATTCCAAACATATCAATACACTCTGTGACTGTGGTCTCAATTAAAGTTGAAGTATTGTTGAAGGATAAAAACCTAGACTTTTTGATAAATAATTTTAAACACTTCATTATTTCAAAAACTTCATTCGTAGATGTAAGTATTTAAAGGTTAAACCCCACTTCAGCGGATAGAAGAATGAACTGAAGATATTTGCAAAGTGTCTTCATTACATGATGGACAGAAATGCCCAGGAACTCTTATCTGCTTTGAACTTGTTTTTGTTGCTAGAATAAGACCCTCACCCTTCTTTTTCTTTTTTCTTGTTTTATTCTGCTTTTTTATTTTTATGTTGTTGTTTTTTTCTTTCGAATTGCTGTATCAGCACTAACACTGTGTTCAACTGTTGAAATGTGCCGTTAAGGTTTGTACTTGAGCTTTGTGCCTTAAGAAAAAATAAATAAATAAATTATATTGATATGTAATTCCCATGTGAGAAGTTATCACAAGAAAGACTGAGTAAGGTAAAGTATGTTTTGTGCCTTTCTTTCTTTCTTTCTTTCTTTGTTTCTTTTTAAAACTATTTTCATACTTAGATCACTTATTAGCATCAGTGCTAAACGGCAGGATTTGAGTCTATTTTAATTTTATTTCCCCACATTTTATAGGGTTTAAAAAGTTCTCCTAAGTAGGTTTCAATTCTCTGTGATACTCATCATTTATTAAATATGCAATTTTAGGAGAGTCAGGAAGCCTATTTTATAAGAAAGTAACACTGTAAAAAAAAAAAAAAATCCGTAAATTTTACCGTAAAAAATATGGTAGCAACATTTTAGGTTTTACGGATTTAACTTAAATTTACATTTAGAAACCGTATTTCATTAGCGGCTAATTACATGCTGCAAAGTTTTGGGAAGTGACATCATATAAATGCATGGGACAAAAATATGGCATGTCAAAATAGATATGTGCAATGTAAATGCAGAGTAATAGATTGCTATATAAATATTTGTGTCTCATATATATTTTTAAATTTCATTCCAATTATTTGTAAAAGCAATGTCTTGTAAATAATCTTAAATGTCTCACTGTACATTAGTGCTCTTGTTATCATGGAGCCATTGCTTGCACATTACATCTGCACTTTGTAAAACCCTCACTAATTTCATATATTCAGTTATTTGATTCTTAATTGTCCATCTCACAGTAAAATTAAAATGTTCAATTTTAGTGAACTTGAAGCTAAAATTCAAGTAAATGTAAATGTCTATCTGACTAGTAAAACTAAAATGTATGAATTTGCAGATCCATTCAAATAATTTACAACAACTGCAAACAACTAATGAATTGTGATTTTTATCTCAGCATGTTGTTTATGATGCATAAATAAAAGGTAATATACAGGCAGTGATGCATGTGCAACCAACATAATATACATATAATTTATTCTTAATTATAATATGGTTAGTTTCTATTAATATTGAAGGCTATATGCTTAATATGCAGCTCTGCTTGACACATTTTTTGTCAAGAGGTCCCTGCTTCATGTCTTTATTACCTAAGGGGCCACTGCATTCATAAGCTCAACAGAAATATGTGTGATTGGATATAATGCTCGATGCTGAAAAAAAAAAATGACTAAAAAGAAATCTAATGCAATGTGAGCAGATCTAGATGTAATGCTACAGTCAGCACTCTTCACATTTTAACTTTAATCACGACAGCTGTAATAGATTTAGTTTAGTAATTGTGCAGGGCATTTTTAGCCCCCTTATCTTGAATGTATCGCATGTAGTGCATGTATTGCATGTATTTTTATACACTGTACCTTAATTCCCCCAGTACGCTCAGCAGTGGCAGCAGTACTACCAGAAGCAGAACCAAAATAGAGCAGAAGAAATGTGAGAAAGCTTTGCACTCTTAGATTTACATCTGCTGTATAGAGTGAAAGAGAGGCAAGGTGTTTCTGTATTTCGATAGTTTTACCACTGATTTTATTATTATTTTTATCTTATAAGATTCATATACAAATCAAATTAACTAGGTAGAATGTAAAAAAAAAAAATCGTATTAAAAAACTGCATTAAAACTGTGAAGTTAAGATTCAACAACAACATAAAGACCCTCATCAAGAATCAATAACTTTTTAACAGTTGTTTCTCCTTCTCACAAAATGTGTTTCATTTACAAAGTGTTTCCAGGGTCCACATGAAAGTACAAACAGCTGTATGTTTGCAATTAATGTAGCTGTTACATACAGTATTTGAATTATAATTTAAATTTTCCGGGGGACACTTGCATTTCTCATGCCATATGAGGCCAGTATTGCACACATACTAAGAGATGTATTAACATCCTCCAAATGAGGAATGTTTTTTCTCCTCTCCAATAAAGAGGATAATTATTTGCACGTGATGACCAATATAATGAGTATTTATTCTTTATCACCAAATATTTCAGAACAACTGCTGCTGCTGTGGCAATGGCTCCAACCATTTGAAATGGTTAGGAGGGGAATTATGACTTAGCAAATTCTCTAACCTTTCCGTGGCCCACTTTACGCTATGGCCCATTTTAATGTACGTTATCCTATATATTTAGGGGGTAGGGAGGAAAAAATGGCACTTGTTAAAAAGGTTGCACTAGATGTTGTCAGCTCCACCCAAGCAGTGGAGGCTAATAAGTTACCCAACCCCTCCTGCTTTTGTAATGTGTACACAGGTATCTGAGCTAAAAACGCTTCAAGCTAGATTGATAACACTGCTCCAAAACATCCTGCTCTGTTGGTATTTTCATGATAATATCTGCTTTTTGAAGACGGCCACAAAATGAGGTGGGTTTTTTTGACGAAATAAAGGTAGGATAGGCAATTTTTTCATTCAAAAAATTAAAACAAGGACGTGAGGGACAGATATTAGTGCTTTCAAAGAAAAAAAGTTTCTAAGTAGACAAAAACAACAGAAAACAAATGTGACAGTTGTGAGAATTACATGATCCACAACCTTTCTACAGTGTGTGCAAAGACTTGTAAAAATGGTATATCACATCCTCATTTTCATCCACGTTAAAATCAATATGGCATCTAACCTGACTAATGTCTATAAAGCATTTTCACATCCTGTTAGCAATCAGTAATTAAAGTGCTATATGTTCGTACAATTATTGCATGTGGTCCGTAAGCAACTATTAAAAAAACAGTGCGCTGAGATAAACAGCCATTGTATTTATCTTAGGTGTATTTAATTTTGTCTAACAACGTATCCAAAATCAGGAATTTAATGCAGATTAACAGCTTGGAAGGGGACCTGGTTATGGGCCATATTTCAGTCACTGTTTTATATTCATCCCATTTTCTGACAGAAAAAGAAAAATATATAAATGAAATCAGTTTTATTGTGTATTAAAATACAGTATTTGAGCACAGAGTTGGAGAGAACATTACAAACAAATTTAGAAGGCTGACAGGCAGAATGCAAATACAACGCAATGACGTCATGAATATGCAAATTAGTGCATGATATTATCCAGTGACATTTAGCAAGTTTTTGAGCCACTTTCCATTGAAAGAATTTGGCAACAGTGTGATGCTACGCAGAGTTGCAGACACATTGCTAGAGTCACAGAGTAAGCTTCTAATCACCTTGCTGCATGTAATTCCATTGTCAAATAAATCAGCTTTGAGTACTAACTGTTCACTTTCATTCATATTATAATGTTATGTGCTTTTTAGGGCTTAAATTAAACTTCACTCACACATAAGTAGATGAAACGCATGCATACACATGCTGAGTAAACATATACTACTGAATGCTCAAAAAACACATGAAATGACACATTACATACTAATGTGAAATGCAGATATATATATATATATATATATATATATATATATATGTAATGTTACTCACGTGTACATACACTTATGAAACGCTCACGCATACATACAAACATTTCGCATAGATACTGTAGATGTCTGAACAGCACAATGGTATTGTTAATGAAAGAATTGCCTTTATGAATGATTGAATAAATGCCACCTAATTATAGGTTTCATTTCATATTTAAAAGTCTGTATTTATTTCATTATTTCTTATGATATTCAAAATATATTTAAAACATTTCTCTGCTCACTGTATTTGCTGTGTTCTTTGTGCTTGCACTGTACAGTCAACATTGAAAGTGGATCAAAACCTTTCATCAAAGTTGTCCTAAAACCAAAACAATACCTGTTCTTGTCTTAGGACAACTTTGATGAACTTTTTTGATCCACTTCAAATGTTGACTACTGTATATATACATATATAGAGAGAGAGAGAGAGAGAGAGAGAGAGAGAGAGAGAGAGACATAGGCCTATACAATTCTTGTTTTGTTTTTAATGAGTATTAAAAATTACCTTATGTGTTTAACATTATATACTTGTTTTTTTTCCTAGTTTTTTCCTTGGGTCCATGACATTGCATGTTTTGTCCAAGTGAATTATTTCCTTTTAAAATAATTTTATAAATTCATGACATGTGTCACCTTATTCTGTAAAACCTGTTTAGTTTGAACTGAATTCAAGTACATTAAAATAACAAATATTATTTTATGTTTTGGTATCACAAACCCCCAAAATTTTAGGGAGTGCAACCATTTGCACAAATGAACAGAGCTAGAACATTCTTTAAAATGGTGTTTTAATCATTATTAATTTAAAATAAAATACTATATCATATAATATGCTATGCCAAATGACTTTTGAAACCTTTCCTATAAGCAACTTTCACAAATACTATCTTTAAAGATATTGAGATAATTGAAAAATGTTTATCTGGCTAATGGAATGTTCTCAAATGTCAGGGTGGCACAACTGATCATTTCGGACACGATATTAAAACTTATCTCGCTAAACAAAACAGACATTTATGAATCGTCCTGTAAAAAGGTGGCGGTGTTTTTACAACACAGCTGTATTTATTTGTTTCTGCTTTTCCTTTTTTTAGTCTTGAAGGTACCTTAAAATCTAAGCTGCTTCTACAGGAGTGCCATTTTACTTGGTCTCTAAGAGAAGAAGACGAGTTTCCTCTCTGTGATGTACTGAATCGTCTGGAGGATCAGATTCAGCTGGAATGTAAAGAGGCAAGAGTAACATGAGCTTACAACAGTCTTGGATTCGTTCAGTATCTCTATGGAAACCAGCAGGAAGCACTCACAAATCTGCAGAAATCAGTGGAACTTGCAAAAGAACACTACAAAGACAGTGATGCAGTTCTTATTGTTACCTATGGAGACCTTGCCTGGTTGCACTATCATATGAATGAGTTCTCGAAATGTGAAGATTACTTGAGCGAATTAGAGAGGATACATAGAAAATTTTCTGAAGGATTGACTTCTACTGTTGAGGTGCTCAGAGAAAAGGGCTGGACTTTTCTTAAATTCTCTAACAAATACTCACATGCTGCAAAGGAATGCTTTAGAAAGGCCCTTGAAATGAACCCAGATGACAGTGGTTTAAATGCAGGCTATGCTATTGCACTGTACCGTACAACGAAAAACACCCCTGACTCTTCAGACTCGCCAACAATAAAACAGCTTGAAAGAGCTGTAGAGCTTAATCCAGGTGATGCTGTTCTACCACTGTTGTTAGCCTTGAGAATGCAGCATAACACAGATGATAGGATGACATTCGAAACTACATTGAAAAAGGTGATTGTGGCACTGAGGATGTCCCCTGAAAACCCACACATCATAAGATACACAGCAAAATTTTTCTGCAACTTAGGAACTGTGGACATTGCCATTAATCTACTAGAAGAAGCCTTGCAGGATACACCAAACTCTGCTTTTATACACCATCAATTAGCTATGTGTTACAAAAAGAAAAAAACGTTCCTGGAAAAGAAACATAGGATGCATGGCAAAGCAAAGTTTAATGTTAAAGAGTCTGATGAAATACAGCAATACCTGCATAAGTGCATCGATCATCTGGATAGGGCGATTTCCCTGAAGCCATCTTTTGTTAATGCTGTGGCAGATTTAGCACTGCACTACAGACAACTTGGCAGCTTCAAAGCTGAGAGACTTTTTGAAGAAGCATTTAATATGGCTTATAATGAAAAGCAATATCTACAGGCAGTTCATTGTTTATATAGCCAACACCAGCTCTACAACAAAAGATCTGAACCACTGGCCTTGCAACATTTCATGCTAGGTCTGAGGCTGCAACCAGAATCAGAGCTAGGCAAGTTGTGTGAGGACAAACTAAAAATCATGATGCAACATCGTATTAAATGGCTGAAAAGCCCGGATGATGGCATAGTGTGTGGCATACAGGGATTCATTCATGAAGTAAAGGGTGAAAAACTCAAGGCTGAAGAGCTTTATGACAGAGCCCTAAAAAATGGACTACATTTCGGTAAATACAATCTCAAGATTTTATTCAATTTATTTTTGATAGTTAATATATATATATATATTTTACTTGGATTACTTGAAATACACTGGTCCCCAAAATGTAAAGCTTGGCTAGCATAGGTGCATGATCGCAGCTTTTCCTGAAAGTGTTTGATTGGTGGTTGACTACATGAATGAATATCTTTTAAACTGAGATTTCATTTTTCATTCATTGAATTCATTGGTTCCTCGATTATGTCGATGATGTGATTTCTTCAAACAAAACACTGCATACATTAATATACAGGTGCATCTCAATAAATTAGAATGTCATGAAAAAGTTCATTTGTTCTTGTAAGTTATTTCAAAAAGTGAAACTTTCATATATTTTAGATTCATTGCATGTAAAGTAAAACATTTCAAAAGTTTTTTTGTTTTAATTTTGATGATTAGAGCTTACAGCTCATGAAAGTCAAAAATCCAGTATCTCAAAATATTAGAATATTTATATTTGAGTTTCATTAAATGACCATGCCTAATGTATAAATTCCGGGTATCTCTCGTTCTTTGAAACCACAATAATGGGGAAGACTGCTGACTTGGCAATGATCCAGAAGACAGTCATTGACACCCTCCAAAAAGAGGTTAAGTCACAGAAGGTCATTACTGACAGGGACGGCTGTTCACAGAGTGCTGTATCAAAGCATATTAAATGCAAAGTTGACTGGAAGGAAGAAATTGGGAAAAGGTGCACAAGCAACAGGGATGACTGCAAGCTTGAGAATACTGTCAAGTAAAGCCGATTCAAACACTTGGGAGAGCTTCACAAGGCGTGAACTGAAGCTGGAGTCAGTGCATCAAGAATCACCACGCTCAGACGTCTTCAGGAAAAGGGCTACTAAGCCACTTCTGAAACAGAAACAAAGTCAGAAGCATCTTACCTGGGCTAAGAAGAAAAAGAACTGGACTGTTGCTCAGTGGTCCAAAGTCCTCTTTTCAGATAAAAGTAAATTTTGCATTTCATTTGGAAATCAAGGTCTGGAGTCTGGAGGAAGACTGGAGAGGCACAGAATCCAAGCTGCTTGAAGTCCAGTGTGAAGTTTCCAAAGTCAGTGATGATTTGGGGTGCCGTGACGTCTGCTGGCGTTGGTCCATTTTGTTTTATCAAGTCCAAAGTCAATGCAGCCATCTACCAGGAGATTTTGGAGCACTTTATGCTTCCTTCTGCTGACAAGCTTTATGGAGATGCTGATTTCATTTTCCAGCATTACTTGGAACCTGCCCACACTGCCAAAGGTACCAAAAGCTGGTTCAATGACCATGGTGTTACTGTGCTTGATTGGCCAGCAAACTCGCCTGACCTGAAACCCATAGAGAATCTATGGGGTATTGTCAAGAGGAAGATGAGAGACACCAGACCCAACAATGCAGATGACCTGAAGGCCACTATCAAAGCAACCCGGGCTTCCATACCACCTCAGCAGTGCCACAAACTGATCACCTCCATGCCACGCAATTGAGGCAGTGAATAATAATAGATACTAAACATAATCGTTGAGTAATACAAAGTGCAAACTTTCAAGAAAAATCCTGGAAAGTATAAAAAAATATATATTACACATTATTATTTACTAAATGTAGAGGACATATGAAAAATTATTTTTTTCCCCTCAGAGGATGCCTGCTACTTCATGTCAGTTATACATTACTGTAATCAGATTGTTGATATTCTGAAACCTCAGGATATCACAAGCACACATGTTACAGTGAACATCACAGGAACATCAAAGTTTTTTATTTCCAAAAAATCAAACTGGTTTACGGGTCATTGGTCTAAGATACATGGCCAGGTGATGCTATTCTACCTACAGCAAGCACACAGGCTGCATGTGTTTCTACAACCATGCAATGTGGACCCCAGCGAAGTACATTTTAAATGTTTTTTTTCCTCTCCATTTCACCTCAATCATTTTGGCTGACCTTTATAAACAACCATACCATTTTCTCTGTTCTTTGAGGTGGAAAAATGTAACAAAGATTATACATTAATTCAAACAGCTTGTGAGTGCATGCTCAAATATGAATGTATGTACAGCATGTCCTGTGATCCTGTTGAGGGACACGGACTTTCAGAGATGCCAAATATACAACCAGTGGTCAGTATATGGATTAGAATAATGCATTTTCTCAAAGCATTAGGGTGTTTTTCTTCTATTTTAGATTTTCTAATTGAGAAATCATGAGGGAAGTTAAGGAATCATGTATCAAATAGTTTACATATTTAGTTTTCTGTACTTTTGGGGGTGTTTTTCCCACTTATTCTTTAGACATAAAAGGCTTGAAATTCAGCTTAGCCATCTTCTTCAGGTTTTAAGTGTTGTGTATATGATTTTAATTTGAAATAAATGATATGTGTGTGTTTGTGTGTTTATATGTCAATCCCTGCATTGATAATCATGGTTCAGATTGAGTATCATATCGATCTATCTATCTGTCTATCTATCTACCTATCTATCTATACATTGTTTAAATACTGTACATCTGAGATTATATAAGATACTCTAATCATGAAAATTAGTCTCTTTCATCTTTATATTATATAGGTATTTATGATCATGAGAAACATTCTGACTGATAGTGTCATTTCCTAGACTTGATCACCTGCTCCGCATGTCAAACTAAATCAACTGAAAAAAAAAATCAAGCATTTATTGATTCAGATATGTTTCAGTGGTGCCTGTTAGTCAAACTTTTTCATCAATCTCATTAGGACACAAAACTTCATTGCATGAAGCAGTGGAAACATTACTATCCAACATTTGATATAAAGTTGCCAGATGGTGTGATGGATGTGGTTTTACGCCTCAAAAAGGAAAACCCCACACAAAGAAAGGTTGAAGTTGTATGGAGCCGTGACATAACACTGACAGGTAAGATTGTTTTAGTTGTACAAGTTTAGCTGGAGTTGTACAAATGTTTAGGACGTAAATAACTGACATGACAACAATTCACATGAAGTGAATTATCATCACAGACATTGGATGCTCTTTATATGTTCAATTTATATGCTAGACTGCAACAACTTGTTGCACTGATTTACATATGAGCACTGCACAATGTTAAATATGCATAAATTGTTTAAAGATTTTATTTATAATTTAAATCAAGTGAATCATACTGGTAGTCTCAAAAGAATCTGAAGCAGATATTAACAAAAAAGTTATCTTACAGACTATACAACAGAAAACAGCAGACCGAGTCTTTGAACAGATGAGCGGTGTAAACACGCATAACCTAAACATAACCTTAGCCTAGACATTTTATTTACATTTGTATCAGCTAGTAGCCTGTTTTATAATTGTAGTGGATCAAATGATTAGCTTCTGTTTTCTCTCAGAAACATTTTAATTAAATGTGTTGATGACTATATTCTACAGGTGTATCCTTTTTTAAAAACAACAAAACTGAGCTTATCCAAACAGAGAATGTTGATGTCATTTTAGATCACCTTCGTGACATTAGTGCAAATGAACAGGTAAGTAAAATCAGAGCAATGGCAACATCTCAGGAAAAAATGAGGAGTATCTTTGAGATCACAGAAGGACAAGTTTTTCAACTTGATTTACAATGCAGAACCTGCTCTTATGAAAGATAACAGACAACAACTAAATCCACTAATCCATGTGAGATGAACAATAGAAAAACTGAACAGAAAAAAATGTTTTAATTTGTTATTTTCAAACTCTTGCTATAAAACTGTATGTCAAAGCATGCGATATTGACCAGTGTGTCTGACAGTCTTTTAATATTTTTTGAGCTGAACTGCTACTGCTATTGTGAAATGTGAAAATGTTTTAGATTGTGATTCAATGGGTTTGTCCAATTTATGATCACCTGTAACGTAATTAACAATTATAAATTGTTAATCCAAATGTATGTCAAGTTTGGAGTAATAATGTATAAACTGTTGATTTTTTTTAATAGAATTTTGGTTCATTTTTTTATAGCATTAATATTTGTAAATAAAACAAACACAACTGTTATATGTGGGATTTTGTTAAATGTGGTGTGTGAAAAAACCTATACATTACTATTAAAATATTGGATGTTCTAAATAATATTGCTGATGCTTATGATACAATGTTTAATTCATAAATGCAAATGTTTGATGGCTGTCCCATCATACTCAAACCGATTTTTTAAACAAATATGATTTACCTTTAATCTTTTTATTGTTGTTGTATCTGTATGCCTATGTGCATGTTGTTTGAGTTTGTTCTCTCTCTGTACTATTGTTACAAGGTTTGAATGCGAATAAAACGGCAAAAACAACGACTCAGTTTCCAGTAAATTATTACCGGTATGGTCAAGAGGATTAAAACAACAACAACAACAACAACAACAACAAAACAACAACAACAACAACTCAATATCCCATGAACCTCAAGTGAACGCTCAACCCCGGAAGTAGATTGTTCTCTCTTAGCATGGCGCAAATGAATACCTTTCAAAAGTAACTGCTAGTCCTGGTGAATTTGTAACAAAATTAATAATATGGATATGTAATTTCCAAGTGAGAAGTTATCATAAAAAAAGACTGAGTAAGGTAAAAATACGTTTTGTGCCTTTTAAACTCTTTTCTTGCTTGAAAGATTGCTTATTAGCGTCAGCGCTAACCGACAGGTTTTAAGTCTATGAAATTTAATTCCCCGCATTTTATAGAATTAAAAATTTCTTTAAAGATGAATTTAAAGTGTCTGTGATATTCACCATTTACTAAATACGCTAATTTAGGACAGTCAGGAAGCCTGTTTTATAAAATTGAGTCATTGTACTTCAATGAGCTCAATTGTGTACTAGAAATTAAGAAGGTACACATTTCTGTATGTAGGCATTCCTAAAATTATTTCAGCCATTTATCTGCATCATGGACATTGTATACCCCATCATTTTTTCTCGCTTTTGGAGTATTTACTCGAGTAGGAGATGCTGAAAAAAGCACTGATGTAACTAGTGTAACGTTACTGTTGAATATTACAGTACCTCATTAAATCTGTCTAAAATTCGTATGCTGTAATACCTGTCTAAACTGTAGCCAGTAGGCATGATAAATGAAGACGTAATACTGTAGTCCTGATATACAAGACATACTGGAGTAAATGATGCTTAAGGAATTGTGTAACAATTACATTATATTATATACTGTATACAATTATACATTGTAATAGTCCTGTATTTCTTTAATGTAAAATTAGTAAGCATCTTAAGGAATTACTATAATCTAATGGCTGAAATGAGAGTTGACCTTCATAGAGTAGGGCAGTCTCTTTTGTTTTGTTTTGTATTTATTTGTGCTTCTTGTATTAAGGCAAGACACTACAGGTTAAACATTTTAACTAATAGATACCACTATACTTCCTTTTTATTAATCACAGTACTTTTAAACAATTGTTTTGCATTACATTATTATTATTATTATTATTATTATTTTGAAATGTATAAATATGCAAATGATGCATTAATTTAATATACACTAATCTGCATACATTTACAGACATGTGAACATTGAATAAAGTCAGTTTCAAAATTCTTGATTCATTTTGGTGACACATAATGAGTTAAAGGTTTTAAGAGAGGGGAATTTGGACATCTCTTCACTCAGAAAATACTGTCAACAACAGCCAGAAGAAAAAATGTTTTCATGACTAAAATGTTATATAAATCATGCAAATAATACTGTATATGAACAAACCCCTCTGTAAAAACCTCCAGAATAAAACACCACGTAAAGTGTGGTGTATGTAAGTGCTACTGAAACGGAGAAGCCTGGCTCAGTCCATGAAAAAAGCGCATTTTGAGAATTTTAAAATTTTTGAGAAAGCGATTTTAAAGATATTGTCATTTGAAATCTACAGACACAAATAGAAAAAGGTGGGTGTTTTCTTTTCACTAGTCTGAAATAAGGCATGTTCACCTTCTTTTCTTGATTTAGAAATGTACTATTTATGAACCTTCTATATGAAGACCTGTGATTCTCTTTTCTTTAGATTTTATCGTGATGGCGTCAGGCGTGGGAGAACAAGCACATGGTAGCGTGGACTCCCAGTTCTACAACAATGAGAACGACACAGGCTTTGACATGACCACCAGTGAGAAGGTAACACACTGGGCCATCATTACTTATTAAAAAGTAACTTCACTAGTTATTGCTGTTTTTTTGTTTGTTTGTTGCATATGTGGCATTTGGCAATTTGGCATTAATTAATTTTTCATCAGGTGGTGGAGTTGCTAAACCAGGCGGCCCTCATCTCTACAGAGGAAAAGCTTATTGTTCTCAAACAGGTTTTGAAAGCCTTTTTATATTGTTGTTAACATCAAATGTTTAGTGTTCATGATTATTTAGGTCTGTTCTCTATCTCTCTATCTTTTTTATTTATTAGGTGCAGGAGTTGATT
Organism: Tor tambroides; assembly: GCA_021397915.2. Classification (NCBI taxonomy): domain Eukaryota; kingdom Metazoa; phylum Chordata; class Actinopteri; order Cypriniformes; family Cyprinidae; genus Tor; species Tor tambroides. Next base: position 16,419 of record JAFVLL020038275.1, on the reverse strand, counting down.
ATCAACAAGGACCCTTCATTGCTTGATAATTTTCTGGATGTCAGTACCGTACCATATTCACCAACTTGTGTAAGTAGATGAGCCGACACAGAAATTACATTCACATTTTCTGCTTTTATCCATCTTCTACAGGAAATAATCGCATTTCAGACTGATAAGTCAATTGAAGTGCGAAAGTTTGTCATCGGATTCATTGAGGAGGCATGGTGAGTGCTGGCTGATCTTAGGTACGGGTAAGTCCATCCCAAGTGGTCCAAAAACTGTAAAATTGGTTGGAATCTCAAACTCACAATTGTTACAGCAGGATGCTACCATAGTGGACTTATATCTGTAAACATTTAACCTTCCTGTCTGGTACCTCATCAATCTGAAAGTAAACAATTGCACTTTCTTGCCCCCATAAAAAATTAAAGTAAGTCTCAAATCATAACTGTTCTGCATGCACACTCAAACCCATCCCATTATGCAAGTGGAAAAGCTAACATTTGTTGTGGGCCAAGACACAAAGATAGCTACTGTGTTTAAACCAAGTAAAACAAAATGTAAAAAAAAAAGGTTTTGAAGCATAATACATAGGAGATAATCACGCAAAATTAAAATAAAGGAAAATAAAAATTGTCACATAACCTCCACTGGACCATTTGAGACATGGATTGACCCATACTGCACTTAGTACAAAATTCTTTCCAATACTTCATATACTCTTCATGACTGGTCCTTAAAGAGTTACCTCTCGTTCATTCAGTAAAAGAGACAGTGAGCTTCTGCTGAGGCTGATTGCCAACCTGAACATGCTGATGAGAGATGAGAGTGTGAATGTGGTGAAGAAGGCCATTCTGACACTCACACAGCTATACAAAGTAGCCTTACAGGTATCATTTTTTTTTCACTTAAATATACAGTATTCATTGTTTGGCTGGGCTGATATTTTTAAGTGTCTGACATGTTCTGTATTTGTTCTGTTAGTGGCTGGTGCGCACTAAGAGTGTCTCAGACATGCAGGAGGCATGCTGGGATATGGTGACCCAGATAAAAGAGGATGTTTTGGCATTGCTAGACTCTGATAACGATGGAGTTCGCACTCACGCCATCAAATTCACAGAGTCCCTCATCATCACACTGTCACCGCGGACACCTGACTCTGACACGCCCAAGAAACAGGAGGGAGACATCAGCCTGGACAAAATCCCTAAAGACCACACATATATTCGATATGGTAGGAGCAGAATCACATTTTCAAACACAATTTTGTATTGGTTTTTTATCTTTGTTAATGTTAAGTAGGCCTGCACAGTTAATCAAAATAATAAAAAAATTATTTAGTAACAAAAAAATAATAATCATTATTATTATTTTATTTAATAGTCATATTGATATATAATCACAAACAAATTGTGCAGCCAAGCCCAGCAAACCTGGAATATATTTTTTTTCTTGCAATCATATTTTTTAAAATCTTTTTTTCCCCAAAGCATACTGCCCTAATGTCAAAACTTTTAAAAGTTTTACAGAAACATTTTCATTCTTTATTTTTGCTTCCCTTTCTTCTCTCCTCGTCTTCCTCGCTTCCTCCTGTCCTGCTCTAAGACACCTTGTGTGAGGAGGGAAAGCTGGCTCTGGAGCAGTTGTTAAAGTTTATGGTGCACCCTGCCATCTCCAGCATTAATCTCACCACTGCACTGGGATCACTGGCTACGCTGGCCAGACAGCGGCCCATGTTCATGTCTGAGGTGGTGCAGGCATACGAAACTCTACATGGTGAGTTCTGTCCACAGACATTATTCAAAGTCAAACACAAATCTTCTACTTTCTATAGTTCTTAATCTGTTTTGTTATTCTCCTCAGCTAACTTGCCCCCGACTCTGGCTAAGTCTCAAGTGAGCAGTGTCCGCAAGAACCTGAAACTGCACTTGGTCTCTGTGCTGAAGCACCCCAGCAGCGTGGACTTCCAGGGCCAGATTTCCACTCTGCTGCTGGACCTTGGCATGTCTCAGAGTGAGATCACCCGCTGCACGCCAGCCGCCGTACAGCCCCGTAAGAGACTCCACCATGAGTCCTATGTTGAGGGCAAGAGGATCAAGATGGGTGAGTTGCTCTTTTAATGAGCTGGGTGGGTCATTGTTGTGGGTCAGTTGTTGGCATTGATTGACTGAAGAGGAATAATGCCTTGTTTGTGCTTGCAGAGGCCACTCTAGTGGAGGATGATGATGATAAGGAAGAACCAGCTCCAGTCGTCACCCCAAAACCATCCTCCTCCGCTGGCACCCAGTCAGCCATCGATCTCACTGCTGAGTTCCTGTTGCCTCTGCTGAACCCGGAGAATGTGGCCAACCTGGTGCGTACTATGGCTAAGCTAAGCTTTGTGTTTTTCTTTAAATGTTGAAATAATAATAATAATAATAATAAATTTAACTAATTAATGAATTGTTTAATTTTTTTATTATAATTAAATAAATACATTTTAAACTTCATAAAAATGAAGACAAAAAAATTAATACAAATTAAAAGTATTTTTAAATTAAAAAAATTAATATTTAATCATTATAGTATTGTATTTTGCTCTAAAACTTACAATGCAAATATGTCTCAAATTCTTTCATTCTTTCATTCATTTACAAACATTAAAAAGGTTCAAGCTTTATTTTGGTGAAAAATTGCAGGGAGATCTTTAAGTCACTTTAGTTGATGCTTCTCGTTATAAATATGGTAAACTGCTAAAAACATCTGCACAAAAATGATGAAAATTATACAAATGTGAAAATAAAATGATCGTGGTGCATGTTTCGAAATGCACATAATAAGCAGCATGGAGAGATGGTGCAGTATTTTCTGCAAACCGAGTCACTCCGAGACACAAAAACATAGGAAGGGTGTAAATGAACAGTGCCGTGCTTTAATCTCAGACAGGCAGTGTTAAAAAAAAAATATATATTATTTTAATTTATTTTAATTTTACATTTTTTTTTTTTTTTTCATTTAATTTATTATATTTTCATCAACTCATGAACCTCCTGCAGTTCCCTTGTGAACTCTGTTTGGTAAAATGCTGGTGTAGAGAAAAACCTGTTCGCAAACATGCATAATAACATCAGTTTGTCCATTGTGGGTCCTTTTGAAAACATCTAAAAAGAACAATCATTTAAATCTAAATCAAAAGACTAAATGTAAACAGTAAGTATGGATCCAAAAATCTATTTGCCAAAAAAATCTGGGAAACCTGTTGAGGAGCACAGTCTTGCTTATCACTATAACTTATATGTGTGTGTGTGTGTTAACGTCAACATTTTCTGTATTTTGTCTCAATGCAGGTGCTCATTAGTATGGTTTACCTGCCTGAAGTGATGCCGGCCTCTTTCCAGGCCACCTACACACCTGTAGAATCAGCCGGCACTGATGCTCAGATCAAGCATTTAGCCAGGCTGATGGCCACACAGATGACTGCAGCTGGACTGGGACCAGGTGAAGTGATCATTATTTAAAAGCAAGGAGAGATAAACTCCTTTAGTCCCTGTCAGCACAGCTGTGAGGGAGTTTGCGTAGCGTAACATTGCATGTTGTACATCATCTCTCCTCTCTCTGCTCCTGCACAGGGCTGGAGCTGTGTAAGGCTCGAGATGAAGAGGTGAAGGAGGAAGACAGTGGAGCGGGTGAGTCCAGCTCCAAAGACCCTCTCATCATCCGCAAACTGTCTGCTGTGTCCCTGGGTCAAGCCATCTCAGTGGTGGGGGCACCAGCGGCCTACAAGTGCCCTGTCATTGAAGAGGCACCTCAGATCAAGAAGCTTCCAGAGCCTATACTGCCCACCACACAGCCCAAGTAAGAGTGTCTCCATAGCACAACATAAAGACAAACAGTTTGAAATGCAGAAATAAATATTATCTGTTCCAAAACCTAATGAACTGCCTTGCTCTCTATAGCCTGAGACACACTGCACGATTTTCGGCTGACGAAAGATTGGCATCGTGAAACAATTGTGGCGATTTCAGTGATCGTGGCTCCTAATCGGTGGTTCTGTGCTGTACAGTGAGAGAGGTCCAAAGACGGCCATTGTCACGGTCTTGCGACCAAAGATAGCCTACGATACAGCATGATCATCGCACAGTATGTTTGCTGTTACGATCCACGTTTACTGACCAACCAATAAAAATGCAACATCAACGCAGCATGGCGCTAAAACATAAAACAGCTTACCTCAAGCTCTTATCCCTTCCTCTTTTGCTGCTTCCACTTTTTTTCAGCACACATAATAACTCCAAGTGCTAAAGTGTGATTTATCATCCTCTTTTTGTTTACCACTAGTGAATGCTGACGACGTTTTGTTCTTCTATAGTAATGTGTGTCGTAGCCTACGAGTCAATAGGTGTCATCATTGTACAGTCTACTCATGTCGTAGCCAAGTTTATTAGATCCATGTCGTACAGTGTGACATACATTGATCTTATAGGATTGCTAAAATCATGGAGTGTGTCTCGGGCTTATGACACACCTGGACAGCTGCCTTCTAAGGCGGCATTCTAACTAAAACATAACGTCTCATAAGGAAATTATTTGGAGATATTTACAGAGGCAGAAACCCAAATAGTGCTAGTCAAGTTGTGCATTTATGTGTGTGTCCTATACACATTTATGTGTGTGTCCTATGTTCATTTACGCATGTACAACTCATGATATTGTGTTTTTCAGCATTTCATAGCGGCCTGATTCACAGTAAATGAACCAAGCTGCTCTGAGTCACTGACAAATATATATGATTGATATGACTGTCACACTAAGCAATATCGCTGAATCAGTTTTATTTTATATATATCATATTGTATTTAAACCTGTTCCAAATCCAATGTCAAAGTCAAAGTCTGCTTTATTGTCAATTCTGCCACATGTACAGTACATACAGTCAGGTCCATAAATATTGGGACATCGACACAATTCTAACATTTTTGGCTCTATACACCACCACAATGGATTTCAAATGAAACAAACAAGATGTGCTTTAACTGCAGACTGTCAGCTTTAATTTGAGGGTATTTACATCCAAATCAGGTGAACGGTGTAGGAATTAAGGCAATGCTTGCATATGTGCCTCCCACTTGTTAAGGGACCAAAAGTAATGGGACAATTGGCTTCTCAGCTGTTCCATGGCCAGGTGTGTGTTATTCCCTCATTATCCCAATTACAATGAGCAGATAAAAGGTCCAGAGTTAATTTCAAGTGTGCTATTTGCATTTGGAATCTGTAGCTGTAAACTGTCAAGATGAGATCCAAAGAGCTGTCACTATCAGTGAAGCAAGCCATCATTAGGCTGAAAAAACAAAACAAACCCATCAGAGAGATAGCAAAAACATTAGGCGTGGCCAAAACAACTGTTTGGAACATTCTTAAAAAGAAGGAATGCACTGTGAGCTCAGCAACACCAAAAGACCCGGAAGACCACGGAAAACAACTGTGGTGATGACCCAAGAATTCCTTTTCCCTGGTGAAGAAAACACCCTTCACAACAGTTGGCTAAGATCAAGAACACTTCAGGAGGTAGGTATGTGTATCAAAGTTAACAATCAAGAGAAGACTTCACCAGAGTGAATATGTAGGGTTCACCACAAGATGTAAACCATTGGTGAGCCTCAAAAACAGGAAGGCCAGAAACAACATCTAAAAGTTTTCACAGTTCTGGAACAACATCCTATAGACAGATGAGACCAAGATCAACTTGTACCAGAGTGATGGGAAGAGAAGAGTATGAGAAGGAAAGGAACTGCTCATGATCCTAAGCATACCACCCTCATCAGTGAATGTGTCACATGGGCATGTATGGCTGCTGGTGGAACTGGTTCTTGTATTTATTGATGATGTGACTGCTGACAAAAGCAGCAGGATGAATTCTGAAGTGTTTCAAGGTCATTATCTGCTCATATTCCAGCCAAATGCTTCAGAACTCATTGGACGGCGTCACAGTGCAGATGGACAATGACCCAAAGCATACTGCAAAAGCAACCAAAGAGCTTTTGAAGGGAAAGAAGTGGACTGTTATGCAATGGCCAAGTCAATCACCTGACCTGAATCCGATTGAGCATGCATTTCACTTGCTGAAGACAAAACTGAAGGGAAAATGCCCTAAGAACAAGCAGGAACTGAAGACGTTGCAGTGGACTGGCAGAGCATCACTAGGATGAAACTCAGTCATGATGTCTATGCTGCCCCAGAGACTCCCCTCAGGTTGTAATTGACTGCAAAGGATTTGCAACCAAGTATTAAAAAGTGAAAGTTTGATTTGATTATTATTCTGTCCCATTACTTTTTGGTCCCTTAACAAGCGGGAGGCACATGCAAACTGTTGTAATTCCTACACCGTTCACCTGATTTGGATGTAAATACCCTCAAATTAAAGCTGACAGTCTGCAGTTAAAGCACATCTTTTTCGTTTCATTTGAAATCCATTGTGGTGGTGTATAGAGCCAAAAATGTTAGAATTGTGTCGATGTCCCAATATTTATGGACCTGACTGTACATACAGAGAATTGAAATTGCGTTACTCTCAGACCCTTGGTGCATACAGATAACACTAAACACTAACAGTAGAATGTAAAAATACAGATAAATACAAATCAAATATATATATATATATATATATATATATATAAAAATTAGTGCTGTCAAACGATTAATCGCGATTAATCGCATCCAAAATAAAAGTTTCTGTTTACATAATATATGTATGTGTACTGTGTATATTTATTATGTATATATAAATACACACACACATACAGCATATATTTTGAAATATTTACATGCATACATTGGTATTTATATTCTTGTATTTTATACTATATAGAAATGTTTAATATATAAACATAACATATTTTTCTTAAATATATACATGCACGTGTTTGTATTTATATATACATAATAAATATACACAGCACACTCACATATATTGTGTAAACAAAAACTTTTATTTTGGATGCGATTAATCGCGATTAATCGTTTGACAGCACTAATAAAAATGCAACTATTACAAATATACAAATAGGGACAAGTAAAAAAATAGATGAAGTAGCATAAGGCACATGGTAGATAGAGTGCAAACCAGTGAAATAAACAACGCAGATATACTCTATAGTGCAGAAGAGCTTATCAGTCTATTTAAGGTGACAAAAAGCTCAGAGAGCAGTCTTTATTAAACTGTCAGAAGAGGTAGTTGAATGAGGTCAGTCCAATGCTGTACAAAGTGACTGGTGCTGGTTACAGTGTGTAGGGGAGTCATATGGGATCAAAGTTCAGAGGTGTGGGGTGGGGCAAAAGAGGGGAGGGGGGACAGGAGTCGGAAAAGAGTTGAGCTCTGGACAGCCTGATGTATGAAGCTGTCCTTCAGCTCTGCTGGTCCTGGCCTGGAGACCTGCAGAGACTCCTGATGGCAGCAGACTGAAGAAGCTATGACGGTGGGTGAGATCACCTGCACGCAGTGGGCTTTGCGGGTGAGTCGGGTGCTGTAGATGTCCTGGAGGGAGGGGAGAGAGACACCAACAATCTTCTCAGCTGCTCTCACTATCCGTTGAAGGGTCTTGCGGCAGGACGCGTTGCAGGCGCCATACCACACAGTGATGCAGCTAGTCAGAATGCTCTCGATGGTGCCTCTGTAGAAGGTGCACATGATGGGGCCAGGGCTCTGGCTCTTCTGAGTTTGCAGAGGACGTAGAGACGCTGCTGTGCTTGGCCAGTACTGCAGTGTTGTTAGTCCAGGAGAGGTCCTCTGTGATGTGTACACCCAGGAACTTGGTGCTGCTCAGTCTCTCCACAGTCGCACCATTGATGGTCAGAGGAGCATGCTGAGTGTGCACTCTCCTGAAGTCAACAACAATCTCCTTCAGAGAGAGATTGTTGTCACAGCACTACCTGGCCAGGCGGCTCACCTCGCTCCTGTAGTTTGTCTCATCTCTGTTGCTAATGAGACCCACCACAGTCGTGTCATCCGCAAACTTAATAAAGAAGTTGGAGTTGCATGACGTTGTGCAGTCGTGGGTCAGCAGAGTAAAGAGGAGGGGGCTCAGCACACATCCTTGGGGGGCCCCTGTGTTCAGTGTGATGGTGCTGGATGTGCTATTGCCGACCCATACTGCCTGAGGTCTCCCAGTCAGGAAGTCCAACAGCCAGTTGCACAGCGAAGTGTTGAGCCCCAGCTGGACCAATTTGTGAATGAGCTGTTGAGGGATGATTGTGTTGAATGTTGAACTGAAGTCTATGAACAGCATTCTGATATATGAGTCTTTTTTGTCCAGATGTGTGAGTGCTGAGTAGAGGGCCGTGGCAATGGTGTCATCGGTCGAGCGGTTGGACCGATATGCAAACTGGAAGGGGTCCAGGGAGGGGGGGAGGACAGACTTGATGTAGTGCATGACTAACCGTTCAAAGCACTTCATGAGAATAGGGGTAAGTGCAACTGGACGGTAGCCATTACAGGATTGAGACGACTTCTTCGGGACTGGAATGATGGTGGTAGCTTTGAAGCATGTGGGGACAACAGCCTGACTTAGTGAGATGTTGAAAATGTCTGTGAAGACATCAGTGAGTTCCACTGCACAGTCTCTCAGTACACACCCAGGAATGTTGTCAGGACCCGGTGCTTTGCGTGCATTGATCCTGCTGAGCGATCTCCTCACGCTGTCCAGGGAGAGCGTCATCACCTGGTCGCCGGGAGGAGGTGGAATCTTCTGTGCAGTGGTGCTGTTTTGTGCCTCAAAGCGAGCAAAGAAGGTGTTCAGCTCGTTCAGCAGGGGGATGGTGCTGTCACAGGTCTGTGGTGGGGGCTTGTAGTCTGTAATGGTCTGAATCCACAGGCTCCGAGTGTCTCTGCTGTCGTTGAAGCGATGGGCTATCCTCCTGGATTACTGTCTCTTAGCCTCTCTGATGCCGCGTGATAGATTGGCCCTAGCTGTCCTCAGGCCCACCTCATCTCCAGCTCTAAAGGCAGCGTTCCGAGCCTTCAGGAGTGTGTAGACCTCCCCTGTCAGCCACGGCTTCTGGTTGGCCCGGAAAGTGATGGTCTTTGTGACTGTTACATCATCAATGCACTTGGTGATGTGGGCAGTGACAGTCTCTGTACAAATAGTTTTGCTGTGGCGACCCTTAATGGAAGCATCAGCATGTTGTATTTGTGTGTTGTTTCTAGTTTTAATCATCTAGTTTGATTGATTGTCTCTTTTTTTTTTTTTCCTCCTCATTAACACTCATTCAGAGCTCCTGGAGCCAGTGGCAGAAAAAAAGTGTTCAAATTGGCTGACGTGGTGCAGCCGTTTTCAGAGGCTCAGATCGAGAAACTCACCAACATGGCCATCAAGCGGATCCTTCAATCAGAAAAGGCCATTGCACAGAGTGGGATGTCCAATGTGAGTCTGCTTTTGGGTGCTTGCTACCTCAGGCACTATATCTGTTCTACTAAGTCCACATCTCTGTGTTTTTATCTTTTCCCAGGTCCGTGTGAAGCTGCTTGCACGGTTGGTGACCCAGTTTGAAGGTGGGAAGAAAAATGACTTGTTGCAGTTTGTCTTGGAGGATATGCGGGGTAGAAGTGAGCTGGCCTTTTCTTTGCTGTACCACGAGTACAATGAATACCTGAGTCAGGAGCCCTCCGGCTCTCTGGACAGCTATGAGCACTGTCTGTTCACACTCCTGTCTGGCCTGCAGGAGAAACCTGAGCAGAGGGATGGGTGAGAATCACCTCATAACACCACAAATTATTTATCAACATGATACAGTCAGTGAATTAAAATAATTCATCAGAAAGGTGCAATTTTTTGTTTGTTTCTCTAGCTGATATGACAGTGTTCTTATACATTAGGAGAGTCTTTTTGTCACTTGAATCCATTTGACCTAAAATGCTTACTTGAAGTCTTCTCTCAGATTTTAAGTTAATATTTCACATGTTTAACACATTTGCATGTTCATGGTTCTCTGCTGTTGGTTAATGGTCAATATTTAATATGATTTAGTAGGTGTTTTATTTTGAGTGTTTTTATTTTTAAATTATTTATTTATTTTAATTTTACATTTTTATATTTAATTAATTATTAGCTTAAACCCCAGTCTGGCAAATCCTGTTGTGAATTATCCTGCATTTATCTTTAAATAGGTAACATTTAAAGATGTGTAATGTGTAATTACTTTTTAAAATTTTTGGTTACAGTTGTAGTAATCTACTAAGGAAATTGCATATTTTATCTATTTATTTATTTTTAAGTTTTTCCACTATTTTAAATTGCCTTCATTTTAATTGTCCTGCAGTGTGATAAATGAATATTTAAAAGTACAAATATTCCAGGTAGTTTTTCAATTAATGAGATATAAAACCTGCATCTATAAGAAATAATTGCCAAAATGGTTTTGGATAGAGTTTGACATGTCATGCCACAGGACATTGGAATTTCATGAATATATTTCATATGAATTTGTCAGTTACACACATTCAGTGCTTGTTTTATCTGAACTAATAAAAAAAGTGTGATTAGTTATTTATTTATTTTTTCATTTATCACAGGCTTTTTACCAAGCTTGTGTTGGAGGCTCCCATCATTACAGATTTGGCATTGGAGGTGATTCAACGCTACTGTGAAGACGAGGTCAGCCACACTACTACATTTAACCCACATTATACATTTCTGATGCCATCATTTATACAGTGTTTTCTTCTCCACAAGCAGCGTGTCATCATCTGGATATACATTTACATATAAAATTTTCTTGAAAGAAACTCCTTATTTGTCTTTCAGTCACGTGTTTACCTGGGCATGTCCACATTAAAGGAGCTTATCCTCAAACGCCCCTCCAGACAATACCAATACCTCAATGTCCTTCTGAACCTCAGCTCTCATGAAAAAGAAAAGGTTAACCTCTAATCATCTGTCATTCATTGTTTCATTAATACATTTTTATAATAGTATAATAACAATCCTCACTGATGTTCAGGTGCGATCCACTGCTCTCAGCTTCATCAAGCGCATGTATGAGAAGGAACATCTGAAGGACTGCATTGAGAAGTTTGCTCTCACCTACATGCAGTTTCTGGTCCACCCAAACCCACCTTCTCTTCTATTTGGAGCAGGAGAGGATACAGGTTCAAAGACTTTTCCTAGTCTTCAGATCTATCACTATTTTTTATATAATTGAGTAGTTCATGGTCTATGTTCTCATACTTGTGTAGTAAATTACCTTCATATAGAAAGAAACTTTGTTGAATATTATAAAGTAGTGTAAAATGAACTCGGTGTACTGTGCTGTAACATATTGTTGACTTTGTTCCATCTTGCTGTGTCTTCAGAGGTTGCAGCTCCATGGACAGAGGAGACAGTGCGGCAGTGCCTTTACCTCTATCTCTCCCTCCTTCCCCTCAACCATCGTCTGGTGCACGAGCTGGCTGCTGTCTACACCGAGGCCATCGCCGACATCAAACGCAGTGTGCTCAGGGTCATCGAACAGCCTGTAAGGCCTTCTTGTCCACTAATGCCTCTCAACCAAAACTGAACTGAAACTGAATTTTTTCAAAATGTTTTCTTTCCATCTTAAGGGCGTTTCACAATGGGCACGATGCAAAAAAGTGAGGTGAATCACCAATAAACGGTGCTTTCACACCGAGCGCAAAACAATTGATCGCCTTCTGCTAATTCACGCCTGCACGCCTTGTTTTTTGCTTAAAATCCACTTTAAACCATCATCAAGTGCTTGTAATAACTTCCAATTGAGATCTAAAGGGAATTTTTATTCTGTAATAGGCAGACATGTATGTTTTATAATGGACTGAACAAAACACCTGCTTATTTGTCATAAACACCCTTATTTTTTATAAAAAATACCATGAGCTGCATAAAACACATACAGAAAATATAGTCATAATCATGTCTATTTGCTTTCAAATTTCTTGTATAGAAAAATGTTTCTCTCAATTTTTTTCATACATAATGGCAGGCGATATGATCCCATAATTGACAGATCCTGAGCGAACACGCTCTGACTCATAACACTCACGCATGTGGAAAAAAACAGACAGTGCTCTTCAGATCACATAATTCAGTAGAGAATTATTAGAAATTATATTCTGTATAAAGAACTTGTGAGAATAAATCTGTTATCAGATACTAATGATAACAAGAGCTCAGCATCCACTCTCTTCTCTCTACTTCTGTGTTTGTTTACACTGGTTTTCAAAACAGCGCCACCACTTTCACCCTTTTGCACAACAGCAGCTGCTCCGGGTATGTGATCTAAGCTCAAATCCAATTGGACAGCCTGTTTTGTCATGGATCGACGGGGGAAAAAATCCTTGCTTTTTCGCACCGCGAATAATCACGACTTGAATAGCCCCATAGGGATCTATTGTTTCGATTCAAAAGCGTCATTCCGCCGAACATTCGCACTAAATTTTCACGTCCAATGTGAAAAGGCCCTTATTATCCTGATGACTTGAGGTTTTTTTTATTTTATTTGTTTGCTTACACTTCATGTGTACTAAAATGACATGGAACTGAATGCAACTAAATTGCATCATTTGCCTTGTTGCATGTGGTTTTGGAAAAGGGTGCTTTCTCATTTCTTGAGGGTATTTTGTTGGCTAAAAATTTGTAGACACCCTTGTGGACAAAATAGGTCATTGTTTTAATTTTATTTTGAATGCATGCATCTGTTAAAAGTTTCTTTTGTCAATGTTTAGGAGTATACTACAGTGTTATTTTATTAATGTTTATATACTATTGTAGTAGTTATGAATATTTTGAATTAGGTTTCATTTTTAAATAAATGCTAAATTTATTATTCTATTTTGAATTTTCATTTGTTTTATGTGCACTCATCATTATTTAGCTTTAATTCAGTTTTATTTCAGTACTTCATCTGTATTTATTTCAATTTATCTGTATTTAGATTTTGTCAACTTAATTTCAATTAACAAAAATAATTTTTAATAGCTTTTAGTTAATAAAATCACTGTGCACTAGCATGAAACTGGCTAACAGATGTGGACTGTTGTTTTTTTTCATCAATGTTTTTTTTTTTTTTTTTTTATAGATAAAAGGAATGGGAATGAGCTCTCCTGACCTGCTGCTCCTGGTGGAGAACTGTCCTAAAGGAGCAGAGACGCTGGTCACTCGCTGTCTGCACATACTCACTGATAAAGGTGTGTGACTGTGTTTGAATGAGAGAAAGAGTGAATGTGTCTGTATGCATCTCTGTATAGTAAATGTTGACCTTTGTGGGTTGTTTCGTGTTCACAGTGCCACCATCGCCTGAGCTGGTGGAGAGAGTGAGGGATCTTTATCACAAGCGAGTGCCAGATGTTCGTTTCCTCATCCCAGTCATCAATGGCCTGGAGAAGGTTTGTCTCATCTCATCAGTACTTCTTAGGTGTTCTTGTATCATTTCACCATCACAAATGCATAGAAGTGATGAAATAAGTTACAGTTTGCCCTAGTTAAGAGCTATTGTTAGAAAAGTGAAGTGCCTTACACATGATAAAAACAATAACACATGGCCTTGAGTGGAGTTTCAGATGGGCCTGAACTAGGTTTATCCAGTTAGATATTAGAGGCAGAACAATCTGTTTTATAAAGGACTGTCAATCGACCCACAGATTTCTGTAATTAATCCCACCTAGCATTGAAATTTGTAGTCACATTCACACTGAATCTTCAAATGAATGTGGAAACAACATAAAAGCAATATTTGATATTTTAAATATTTTTTATGGCATCTTTTCATTAAGTTCTATGAATAAAGGCCAGTATCACTGATATTGGTGCCTCAAACTTTTTTCACTTTCTGGGTATAAAATGAATAATTATAACCAGTCAACATTACAGTATAATTGAAAGCCTGGCCTAAACTGCAAATTTCATGTTTTTATAGAAGTGTAGAATGAAAAGATGAATTGCTGCATTAATTGTTTTTACCATGTTAACACAGAAATTAACACTATTTTCCACAGCCCTAAATTTTACATTTGTACTGGCTGATTAAGGGCAGTTCAAAGGCAGATTTAAGGTGGGAAGGGCTCTATGGAGGCTGCTTTTTAATGGTATCTTGATTGTGTTGAACAGAACGAGGTGATCCAGGCTCTACCCAAACTCATCAAACTCAATCCCATCGTGGTGAAGGAGGTGTTCAACAGACTACTAGGCACTCAACACAGTAATACCTGCTTATTCTCTCGTGCATGTGTGGTGCTACTGATAACAAAATGTGTAGCTTTGTCTTATATTATGTCTTATAGGTTTAGTGGACGTTCTTTTCAGAATGGTGTCATTTCAATCTCATGTTTTGCTCTAGATCAGTAGAATTGTAGTGAACTTAAGGGTTTGTCTGTTCTGTAGGTGAGGGCAGTTCCTCCATGTCTCCACTCACTCCTGGAGAGCTCCTCATCGCCTTACACAACATTGACTCCTCCAAGTGTGACATGAAGTCAATCATCAAAGGTACCTGCACATAAAATCCAGCCTTTTGCAACTTTATCTTCCAGCAAATACATATTAAGTCTGGCAGAAAAAAATTGTGATGAATATTTGTTGTTTGATGCTTGAAAAACACAAGAACACATATTTTTTTTATATTCTGTAACTTTTGAATACAGTCTGGTTATAATTACTAATTTTATCCCCAGAAATTGAAAAAAAAAAAAAATGTAAACATTCAAAATAAATCAAATATAAAATACTGCCTTTTGTTGTTTCTACATTAATTTGGAGGTTCAGTGTGAAAATAATAAATTAACGCATAGAAACCTGTGTGATTTAATCATTTTTAATTGATCCACATCCCTAATATATATTTAGGTGGCCTCTAGTTTAATTAGTTGAATTTATTGTAGTTTATACTTAATTGAATATATTAATAATCAAAATTTAAATGGCTCCAACATAGTGGGAATTCTTTGATTGTCCCTTTTGCTTTTCTTGTCACCCTTTTTTTCCCCCTCACTTTCCATGTTTTTCTTTGTCCCTCTGTAGCCACTAATCTGTGTTTTGGGGAGAAGAACGTGTACACATCTGAGGTGCTGGCCGTGGTGATGCAACAGTTGATGGAGCAGACCCCTCTCCCCATACTGCTGATGCGTACGGTCATCCAGTCCCTCACTATGTACCCTCGCCTGGCTGGTTTCGTCATGAACATCCTCGCTCGACTCATCCTCAAACAGGTCAGTAGACTGAACCCTTTTATGCTCATTATTGGCGCAGTTCTCATACATACTTATAATTATCATTATATCATTATAATCTTTTGCTGATTGACTGGTTCACTGATGATTGATTGTGCAGGTGTGGAAGTACCCTAAAGTGTGGGAGGGCTTTGTAAAGTGCTGCCAGCGCACCAAACCCCAGTCCTTCAATGTTCTCCTTCAGCTGCCTCCACCACAACTGGCTAGCGTGTTTGAGCGCTGCCCGGAGATGAGGGAGCCCCTCCTACACCACGTTCATTCCTTCACCCCTCACCAAGTATGTATCACAAAGGGTGCATGTTTTATCCTGAATAGGAAATGAATGGTCACTGAAACCTGTCATCTGTATACTGTGTACGCCTGTGTTATTGTTAACTAAAACTATTAAAAATGGTTTCAGTTCATTCAAAAGAAGCTGAAATAAAATCTAAATATTAATGAAAATGGGAAATGTTAATAAAATAAATTTGGAATACTACAATTACAAACATTTAACTCGAAGTCAGAGAAAAATGTAAAAAACAACAATAAAAAATAATAAAAATGACAAAAGCGCATATAATGACCAAAAGTAAAATTAAATTGAAAACTGGAAATATAAAAATAATAGCTGATTCAAAATATTAATATTATAGTATAATATTCTTTTATAAATGTTAATTCACTACCGTTTAAAAGTTTTAGCTCAGTAAGACTTGTAATGTTTTTTAAAGAAGTCTCTTATGCTCATCAAGGCTGCATTTATTTGATCAAAAAAAACAGTATACAAAAAAACAGTAATCTTGCAAAATGTTATTGCAATATAAAATAATGGTTTCTATTTTAATGTACTTTAAAGTATCATTTATTTCAGAATCAGAAGATTCAGAATCAGAATGAGCTTTATTGGCCAAGTATGTTTACACATACGAGGAATTTGTTGTAGTGACAGAAGCTCCACAGTGCAACAGAAAGACAGCGACAGGACACAGATAATAAAAGAATAATATATAAATATCGAAATAGGCAATGAACAAAACAGCAAAAACACAATATATAATATAGACAATTATGTATGTACAGGTTTAAGTATGTGCAAATTTGAAATGAGAAATAAAATAAAATAAGTGAGTGTAGTGAATGGATAATGTATAATAGTTGTGTGTTCTGCGTTTTATTGTCGAGTGTTCATGAGATGGATTGCCTGAGGGAAGAAACTGTTCCTGTGTCTGGTCGTTCTGGTGCTCAGAGCT
>JAFVLL020038274.1:0-24986 GCA_021397915.2 Tor tambroides | reverse complement strand
TCTACTTCACACCTTAGTCATTATGGCCCAAAGCCACCTTTACAATCCACCCACGCTAAGTGTCATGAGCACGACACGTCTTGTAAATCATCAGTGGTCCACTGCCACTCCACTTTAATATGAATGCTTAGTTTGTATATTTACAGCGACGCCAGTATACATAAAAATAACCACAATGAAAATTTTCTGTTTTTAAGAAATGTGCCATTGGAAATGACCTTAATTTAATTTAATATTTTATTTTATTTTATTTTTTTGATCTCAAAAACTTTTACCACAGTACGATTTGTAAATTAATACATTTTAACACTTGTAACACTACAAATGACTTTTCTGACATAGTAAGCTTGCTCAGTAGCTCACCTGGTGCAGCATTACATTTGTGTTGCCTTTGCCTTGTAGAAGAATTTAATTTAATTCTTCTTTAGTTTAGTTTAGTTTATTTAAAGCTTATTTTATTTAACTTATGTTTTCTGTTTTTTGTTTTGTTTTGTTTCTCAAAATAGAAATACTGCACTTTTAAAGGTCCCTTCTAGATTTGATTTAAAAGTAAATTAGTTGTTTTGATAGTTTTTCTCCATCACCAAAAAAGAACAGAACCAAGCAATAGCTTTTCACAAAAAGGGTACAAAATAGGGCCTGAAACTTTTGGTGTTTTTATATATAATACAAAAATATACTGAAAATGAAATGCTTGCTTTATTTATTTTTTATTTGTTACTATTTGTAATGTTTTTTCTTTTTTTTCTTTTCTTTCTTTTTCTACAGTTTAGTTTGTCTCCAATATGCGTACTAAACCAGATGCTGAGAAGGATTAGTCAGAAAGCAGCATTACTTATCTTAACTACAGGGAAATTAAGATTAATCAATAAATGGTGCCATGTGTGCTGTATGCTTACAGATAGTTCACCTAAAAATGAAAATTCTGCCATATACTAACCATTATGTTGTTTCAAACCTGTATGACTGACTTTTTTATGGAACACAAAAGAAGATAATTTGAAGTTTCCCATTGACTTCCATTGACTTTTTTTTGTTGGCTTTTTGGGTGGACTATCCCTTTAAGACTGTGCTGTAAATGAATGAATACAATTAGAGGAAACATTGTTATGACAGGGTGGTGGATGTTTCAATTTGATCAGAGGTGGAATTTTGCATGAAATTTTGACAACACCTGCGCTTACACATTTCATTCCTTTTGAACTGATGACAACAGCATTATACGTAACAAAGATTATTTTATCGATACCACAGGAATTAAATGAACCTTTGATTTGCTAGCAGGTGATATTTCATACTTTGTGAGCTCTGATGATAATTAAATTCCATCATGCAAAGAATGCAAATGATTGTTTTTGTTAAAGGTGAACCAAATTATTTTTTGTTCATGTTTGGCTGGCTTTTTTGTGCAGTCGAGAGGAGAATCACCAAGATAAAATGAGAAGAATTCAGCTGGTCATGTGATCTCAACATGGCGGTCACCAGAGAGGAGGGCCACCATTATGAAGAGAAAAACAGCTTTTTAGGACAAAATGTCATGTGAGTGTACTTCATTTTATACTTATTTATCAAAAGTACTATTTTTATTTTTTCACTTTTAAATGACCCATCTAGAAAATTAGCTTTAAAAAGGCTTTGCTTATCACTGACAAAGAACAGAACAATACAGCAGATTTCTATGGGTAAGAAATAGGGCATAAAACTATTAAAAAATTAAATATTCAAATGAAATGATCAATGAAAAGAGGTGCTGAATGTTTAGCAAATGTTGATTGTCAAGATAAGAAGGTTATACTTAATGTTATACTGGTTTTATTTTCTGTTTATTTACTAGTTTGGACCAAATGTCTAAACATTTCATGTGTTTAAAACCAGCTAACTGTCATGCTTGCTCTATTTTATTTTAGATTATAGTTTATATAACTTATCAAATAAGTCTTCCAATAAAAACCATAAAAGTGCCTTCTAAAGTCAAACTAATTAAATGCGTTAACTGTGTTAAAGAAGTTAATATTGCAACTTTGTCACCCCTAAAACAACATAATACAGAAGTTAGGGTCTTGCTTTTCAGTCTTGTTATAATCACAGCTCAGGCTTGATGTGTGCAAACGTTGGCGTTCCCATCAATACGAGCTGTCAATTGAGTCAGAACTGATGTTTTGCTATATTACTTGACGCTGAGTCTCAGAGACCTGTGGGGCTTCCCTGTCCTGTAGTCATCCAATCAAAAATATTTACGATCCATCATGGTTCTTTTTTATTAGATTGTGGTTTGAGATTTCACCCCGCTAGAAGGTCTCATTGATATAGTAGTGAGTAAAAACCCTGAAAGCGACTGAAAACTGTTGCTACACTGTGTGGCAGGACGTTTTGGCATTGTACAATTGTACTGTAGGTCATATGTCATTTGATCTTTGAACTATCTTTATGCTTTCTATTTGTCACTCTATGCAAACGTATACTTAGTATAATAAGCACAATAGCACTATATAAGGGGCTGTTCACAAAGAACGCGTTTTTCAATTCCCTTACACTGCTTTTGCAGTGTTTTCCTAAGCAAGCCTGCTAGACGGATTTGTTTCACTCGCATATTTTTTTTAGCATCTCGCACATGAGGGATCATTCACTCAGAATGCATTTTTTTGCTTTGTAAAGCGCGAGACACGGTCAGTGGAATTGGGAAAAACACGAGATGTGTTTTTTTAAAAGTTGAACTTCTTTTAACTTGGCAACCATATTTTTAGAACATTTTGCAGAAGAGCATGAGTGCAATGGTGAAATACGTCCGTATAACGTGTTTACACAGGAAAACTATGGAAAAGTTGCACAGTGGAATTGAAAAACACATTGTGTGTGAACGAACCATGACACAGCATTCTAAAAAGGCTCAAGTAAAAAAAAAATTACAAAGCTGTCACTAGGGCAGTAGACTTTCAAAAGGTACTAATATGTACACTTTAGGTACTAATATGTACTTTTAAATTACTAATATGTACCTCCAAGGGGCCGTTCACACAGAACACGTTTTTGCTTTGAAAATGAGAGGTGCAGACAAGTGGAATGGGGAAAACGCAAGGTCTTGAGGCAAGTTCTTTTAACTTGAGCATTGTTTTTTTACAGTGCTGTGTCAAGTGCAAGATGCTGCAGAAGATGCATGTGCAACGGTCAAACACGTCCGTTTAGTGCATGTTTACATAGAAAAAACAATGGAAAAGTAGCACAGTGGAATGGAAAAACACATTCTGTGTGAACGGCCCATGGCACTGCATTCTAAAGATGCAGCACTCAAGTTTAAATTAGTTCAACTTTTAAACAAAACTCACCTTGAGACCTTTTTTCCCCATTCCACCGTCCACGTCTCATGTTTTTTTCAAAGCAAAAATGCGTGCTGCATGAACGGCCCCTTAGACCCTATATGGCAGCATTTTATGCCAAACTGTTCTCAGATCAGGCTACAACGCACATCAATTTGGTTAAAATAAGTAAGACTGATGAATCATGATTTCTTTGTGAAAATGCATGGTTGGTGAGTGTGTGTGTGTGTGTGTGTGAGAGAGAGAGAGAGAGTAGTGGAGTGAAGACTTTGATAATCCACTGCAATAATAAGACACCTTTTAAAAGGTAGTGAAGTGAAGACAGAAAGAAGGTGTGTTGGGCTTTGTGCGTGCTGGTGTTCCTGTGTAATTTAATTTTATACATCATAAACGCCAGTGAGCGCTGTATTCAGGCGTGTTCTACCACTGTGGCGGAAGCTATAAATTAAAGAAGAACGTTTTCTCTCCTCTGAACCCTTTTTTCTCCCTTATTCACTTCACTTAGATGGAGAGGAAGTGAAAAAGTGAGAGAGAACAATGGAAACTTATTAATGCGGGAGAACGATGGTGCTTAGTTTTCAAAATAAATGAAGGAGAATGGAGACGATGAGGGAGATAGGAGATCTGTTGCAAAAACTTGGCTTTCCAAATACAGGCTCTGTGACTCTCGTCATAATATATTCATGAATCCTGACTGCATTTAATTTTACGATTCTCTTTCATATAGTGTGACTCCTTTCATTTAAAGTCTCTTTGTAGAGTGATCCAGTTTCTGAATGAATCATACCCACATACTGCAGCGTCTCAACTAGCTTGCAATATATTCCCGAGAAAGAAGGGAAAATAAAAAGGTAAGGAGGAGTGGGGTAAGATGTGTCGTCCCGCTAAATCCAGCAAACTGTGCAGAATTTTTGTCATGTCACCATTTATTTCCATCATTTACAGTTGCCTATGATTGAGTAAAGGGATAAGCATTTTTTTAAATGCTAAAACTGTTTTTGCATGTCAGAGTCAATTTTCTACATGGCAGGTAAAATTAATTTTAAGCCAAAGCAAGTTTTCCAGGTCTAAAAATATAAATCAAACATCATGTTGTTGGATTGGCAATGTGTAAATCTATACAAACTAACTGTGAATTGTTTTTAACTGTGAAGCATTTTTCTCGAAAGGGTAGCTGTAAAGATTTTGGAGTAAGCGGTGCAATGATCTTAACTAATAGTGATTTTTATTTAAAAATGTTGGATATAATTTCACTTTATTGAAATATTCTGATTAATTCTGGTTATTATTATTTTCTTCTTGTGTTGTTGCCTCAAACACATGATCACAACACTATAACTATAATCCTTTACTCGTTTATTTAGATTTGGACATGAGCAATTTCATCCAAGTAAGTGATTTTTTCAATTTGATACTTAATCTGTTAATTTAAAAAGTGACATGGAGGCACTTTCAGCCTGTTTTTCATTGCATCCATTTATTGTCATTGATATACAGTGTTAATGTCATATTTGTAATATATATGTAGTTTTAATTTTGAGCTGTTGATTAATTTTTTGAGGTACTGTCTCCTTTGCCTCCGCTGAGAAATCGGCGCTGCACTTTTATAGGCCCCCAGTTAGAAACCAGCATTTAAATCTATTTCCTTTTTTAATTAATAATCGTGGTAGTGAGAAGCACATCTCTGCTTAATGACCAAACGCTGGGGAATCCTCTGTGCTATCTCCAATTTCTGCCATCTACCGGAGGTCCACATTAAACGTTAATGGGATGTCAACTATTGATTATAGTGTAAATAACCTACATTACAATACAGAGGCCTTTGATTTTCTTTTACCTCTCATTACGCCTCTTTTCTAGCTGGCTTTTATGGTGCCGTTTTCTTTTTTTCATCCTCATCTGCTTTGTTTTTTCTCAAACTCCTTTTCTCTCTCTCTCTCTCTCTCTCTCTCTCTCTCTCTCTCTAAGGTGTTCTGCTCGGCCTGATACCATTTCGATCTGTAGAAATATTTTGCGTTTTGGAGTGGGTATCTTTGAAGATTTCGCTCTCCTGCTGTGCTGTGTATTGACAGTCTCTCACAGTTTTTGTCCTCTCGCCTCAGATTAAAGGAATATGTTGGGCTCTTTTAAACTTCGTGTCTCTGGGCGGCATCCAAGTCCTGCTGTCAATTACCACAGACACTTATTTCAGCTCATCCCTCAGTGAGTATATGCCTCAAATATGTTATGGTGAGTACACTTATAATGGAAGCGCAGCGTTCAAGTGCGAATGTGTGAAATATGCACACTATTTCATATGGAAGCCCCTTTACGCCCAGAGTGAAAATTAAAAAAAAAGGTAATTGTAAGATGAAGTTTGAAATGAAAATATATTAACGCTGTATGAGATACAAAAGACACAAATGGGAGATATAAAATTGCAATTACTTTGACCATAACACTAAAATAATGTACATTAGCATGAGATCAGTGTGATAAACTAACCTTCTGTGTGCCAAATAATATCCAGTCTTTCAATCATTTTTCAATCATGTAAGAAGCTTTTGTCTATTATTTCTATATAATGCCAAGTTGGAAGTATAAGTTAAAATTAAACAAATAGAGTAAAAGTTAAATAGTTTTTAAATGAAAAAATTTAAATATAATATTATACAATTATAAATTGTTACATTTAAAATAAAAAATATGACGGATTCTGAGGCAAGTGTGGTGGAAGACATTTTTCAGTAAATAAAAGACATTTTTGTCACATTTTCTCACACAGAGTGATCATATGACTTCAGAAGACTTGCAATATAAAGTACAAGTAACTTTTTTGTCCTTTTTGGAGCTTGATAGCCATTGGCCAAACATCTCCTTTTGGGTTTCACAGAAGAAGAACATGCAAATACATTTTTGCGTGGTCAAACTATGGACCCTTTTCACAATTCCAGCGTTCTCAGAAGCAGAAATCTTTCGATATTAGTTGGGTGAATCTCTATAATGTTGAATGGAAATGACCTCAGATGTAATTTTTGCATCCCCATTTGGTCTAATAGAAATAAATACATAACTAACTAACTAACCATGATAGAGTTTCTATAGCTACGTTTTCATCCAAAGTTACGAATTAAACTTGTGCACAAAATTGAAATATCGCATAAAACTTCTGCGCATAAAGCACCGTTTCCATCCAGCGAGTTGAAGAGAACAAAATTGTCAATTGCTGATTAACTTGCGCTAAATATCACTAAGAAAAGTTTTATTTGCTGCAGTAGGAGAAGGCACTGTATATAATAATTTTGCATGCAATAAATTAGAAGCTTAAGAATGCGCAGACGAAACGCAATCATGTTATTTTATTTTCGGAGCCTGCTGTTTGGGAATGCAGTTCTGGGAATTAATTATAACGAAGCAATTTGACGAGACTTTGCTCAAGCATTTTTAGAATGACAAAACTAGCATTTCCAATGTTGTGCTATGAGATCGGTCCATTTGTTGGTCCAGTTATGCTGTCCCATTGCAAAGTTACACCTTAAGGAATTTATTTGGTAAAAGTGTTTCCACCGTAGTTTATGCACGTGTTTTCTTACTGGTTAAGAAATTTATCCGACTTAGTTGAGCGAAGTTTTTTATATATGCATTTTTAGAATTTATGTGCATCTTGGCGTTTCAATGCAGTGTTTTTTTTATATGATATCCCAAAATGTGCATAAAAATAGGTGGATGGAAACATAGCTTATGACTTTACAAATGGGAGCCAAAATACACTAAAAAAATATTTGGTGTAGTAACCATTTTTACCCAGAAATTGCTAATAGATCGCGCAAAATAATTACAACAAATCTGTAAGTAACACATTGAATTAAACATCAAATTTTGAAGTAGAAAGGCTGAAATAGTATTTTCCAGTAAAATGTACTCCTGTATTTTATAATCTGTTTTATTTACAATTTTGATGATTTTTTTACAGTGTAATATAAAACAAGTATAGTGTTATAAATGTACATTAAATAAAAAATGAAAATATAAAATGAAAAAAAAAGAGAAGAAAATACTAATTTTACTCTGTTTATAACACTGGAAATGCGTCATCAAACTCTGTGAAAATGGTAAAATTCCCTAAAAACCAACCAAAAATAACCCAAAATATTCCTTCAAGTGAGTAGAGTTTTACTGTGTAGAACATACTGTATTGGAAGGAATGCACAGAGAGTCTTTTCCCCCTCATCTCTCTCTCTGGTGTGGTGGCATTAGCGGAGCAGCTGTGGTTGGTTGCTGTGTGTCAGTGCTTGGTGGCCTGCTATGCAGTACAGAGACACAACGGCATAAATGATTATTTATGATCTGTCACCTTGCATCTCCAGACCTATCAGCACAGAGATTCATTAGTGCAACAGACTGTGTGCCACATGCGCACAAACACACACACACACACACACACACACACACACACACACACATGCTACAGTACTTCTCCTCGGGCCCATACCTTCTTGTTTGCATGATCGGTGCTGTATTCAGTAATTGTTCTTAATCACCTCATGCTCTCAGCTTTCTGGAAACGATTGAAGGCCTAATAAGTTAGAGCTGATTCCATAATATAACATTTGTCTGATGGAATCAGCTCAGACGCTAATAAATGACAAAATCTGACACTCCTCCATATCTCCGGATGTAATGATGAGGCTGAAAGACGTCTCTCATTGCCATTCGAGACATTTTCAAACATGAAATTAATGACAGAAGGTTGGCACGTGACCGTCTCCAGCGGAGCTCAGCTCATTTGAAGTTCACATATGTTGTTATCTCTCACTGTTTGCTGTTGTGCTTCGGATGAATTCTAGAACATTCTTTCAGGGATCACTGGTTATTCCATTAAACCCAGTGTACCAGAATAAACAGAGACCCTCAGATACTAAAATGGGATTCCTTGGAACTTTAGATATTCCAGTCATAATCAAACCTTTTTTTTATTTTTTTTATCTGTGTCAAACTGATTGCTGAAATAACTATCTAGTGAGTATCATGCAATAGAGCTCTACGGTAGGGTTGCGCTCATTGATTTTATCCATAGAGAGACTGATTTTAACGATAACATAACCTTTCAAGACAGACCTACCATGAGTGTTAGAAAACATACAGCAGAACTACACTTTCCTGAAGAAAGATCCATAAAACATTATGAAAGGCATAATGTATTCAGTTTCCCTAAATAAAAAAATATTAAACATTTCCATTTAAATAAATAGTATTTTATATTTTTCTTTATTTATAATAATTCATTTATATACAGTATTAAAGATTTTATATATTTCTTTATTTTGTTTAATATTTAGCAATAAACTTAAAGGTGAAGTACTGTATGTAATTTCACTAGCAAACTATAAATTATTACAGATTTTATTTATTTTACTAACTATAAATAAATAATACTTTGCAATAAACTTAAAGGTGAAGTATTGTATGTAATTTCTGTCACACTATCAAAATATAAATGATTAAAATAACGCTTGTTTTCATTTATATATATATATATATATATATATGTAGTTTATTAAAATGTATTTGTATATTATTTAATTTTTATTATTTATTTTATTTGCAATTTCTGTCCCACTAGCAAGCTATGATATGGTTAAAATTATGATTGTTTTCAAACATTTTTCAAACTCTATTTTATGCTGCTAATGGGGTGGAAAATACACAGTTTGTATATGAAGTATATGGCATTTTATATTTAATTTCAATGACTTTTAAGTCAGTTGTTTCATATAGTATCATTATTTCTACTTCAATTACATCACTCACAGTGCTTTATCAGCAGTTTATTTCTTCATAAGTAAGTTTTCAATACACTTTTTTTTTTTTTAAATGTAGATTTTCATTTTTTCCCCCGCTTCAAACTTGCAACTGGTTAGTTTGGTTCATTGGTTAATTTAGCAAATTTATGATATCCTATGGAGAAAATGAATGTGAAAAATACTGCTAAAAAGTGCGTGGTCACTGACTTGCACTCCATTGCACAACCTTCTTGACACTTTTTTCCAATGATGCAAATTTTCGAGAACCATTTCATGGCAGAAGGCTCTATTTTTGTCACATCCACGACACAAAGGCCAACTAAACTGACAGCAGATGCTGGCTTCACCGTCCTGAGCCAACTCGCCTGCTGTCGTTGCTCCAATTCAATAAACTTCTCCGAAACAAGCCTCCCATTATTATTCTAATACCTTGATTAGACACAAAACGCATGCAATAAGGTTGGCCGCGATTGATTGTCTGTTTGCTCTTAGAGAGAGGACAGGCCGTTTCAAAGCGGGAGACGTGAAGCCTGGTCCGAACAGTCTTTTGAATAGAGAGACATTGTCTGAGGCTATTATCCTCACGTAGCGTCGCACGTACAACAAACATGCGCAACAACCATGGCGATGGAGGAAAGTCCCTTTCACTGAGAGAGCGAGATAAAAGAGGCTGCCTTTGCTTTGGCTTTATCACTCCACAGCCCAGACAATGGAGTGAATTTCAAAGGAGCAGAAACAGGGGAGTTGTCCATTTTGCGCGCAGTTATCGCCCTTGCACGTTCACCACTTTGTTGAAAATGGAAGGGAAAAGCAGGATGAAAATTAGAAAGAGAACAAGGGAGAACAACCAATAGAGTGTAGAGGCCTCCCATGCCCTCTTGCTGTGATTGTTTGGGGAGAAAAAGAAATGAAGGGAGTGGGAAATCAAAATAAAAGACAAAAAGATGCCACGGCCATCAACTGGACTGTCTCCCTATTTAAAAAAGCCCTTTGAGTCTGATAGAGAGAGAAAGAGAGGGAGAGATAGAGTAGGGAGAGTCCCAAGAGAGGGGCCAGATAATGAAAACTCTTATCTGTCGTTCTCATTGTACCAGGCCAAGGCGATGAGAGAGACTGGTGAAGGAGGAAGCTTCATAACTCTGGACCGTTCCATCGCCTGGAGGGTGATGGGGGAGAAAAAGAGGGAGGAAAGGGTGAGGCTTGGCAGGGGCTGAGGTGGCAGGACAGCCTGAGTGTGTAATTAAAGTGAGGCGGGAAAGAAAGCTGAGGAGAACACAAACAAAGAATGATTTCAACATGTCAATCAAAGTGACTGAACTCCATAGCCACCTAAAAAGAGCCGTACTCTGCCAGTTGTATAGCTGGTTTAAGCTGGTCTCCTAGCCTAACCAGTTGAAAAGTACACAAAACCATTCTAAAACCGGCCCAAGGACATGGGAGATCAACTAAGACAGCAAACTAGCTGATTTTTTCTTCCCCAACAGGGAATTACCTTAGCAACCACCCAAAACATTGTAGTATCATAATGAGTTTAGATTTTTCAGTTTTACACTGCAAAAATCTAGTTTATGAAAGTCTGCAATTGGATAGAATGCATTGCATTGGATAGATGCATTTCATCACTTTCTGCTGATTTATATGGGTTGCAGAAATCGATTGGAGATTTTTTTTTAATTCTATCAAAAAAACTATATATTATAATAATATTTCACATTATTATTATTATTATTATTATATATTTTTTAAATATAAAAATTAATATTAACATATGTAACAAATTATGATATTTTATTTCTTTTAATTTATACAATTTATAAATGTGTCTATCTACAGAATTTATCTATATAAATTATTTGTAAATGTATTTCTGTGATTAAAAAGTTGAATTTTCAGAAATCATTCTAAAATGCTGATTTGGTGCTCAAGAAACATTTCTTATTATTATTAATGTTGTGGCGCTTAATATTTTGGTTGAAAGCATGATATACTTTATTTTCAAATAACTTCAAAAGAACAGCATTTATTTTATCAGCATTTATGCTATCTTTAATAATAATAATTTTATATATATAGTCAAACCAAAAATTATTCAGACACCACATGTAATTTTTTGTATTTTTTTACTGGATAGCAAAATAAAGTAAACTGTGACATATTATACCCAAAAATTCTTCATACAGTGGATTACCAGTAAAATTGATAAAAATTTGGGACTTTTGACCTGACCATGTTGAATTACATACGTTTCTATCAAAGTTATCTGTCTTTATCAAGATGTTTATCAAGATATAAAGTATATTTTTTTCTTTTTTTTTTCTCTTTTTTTTTAGTGACCGTGTTGCTAACACCAAGTTCCAACAGTTTAATTTTAAAAACAGTAACTGTAAAATTTGTAGTAGCAAATTATACAGTTACAAAAACCATGGTTACAAATTTTTTAAGGTCAGGTCGCTTTGTGATACTTATTCAGTCCACACACATTCCCACAGCAGCCTGTCCATAACATCGCTGCATTCTACATTCAGTGTGGCAGAAGGGAGCCGGTCTGGTTCTGTGGACCCTGTGGGACGTTCTATAGCATCAAGGCAATGGCACTCTGCATCGATCTGTAATGAAATGCCATTTCTGTACTCATCTCCTCCCTTGAACATATTGTTCTCCTATATATTGATTCGACATTGATTTCTGCGTCCTCGATTACAGTTTCCCATGGCTCTGTAATAGTGTGGGCTGGACGGTAAGCGTGGGTTATCTTGATCGCACCTATGCATACACATCAGCTGCTGTTCAAGCAGCTAGGGAATCTGTTAATGAGCGTCCGCCATGAGACCATGCATTTCAGTCTTAAATAGATTTGCATTACAAATGCTTGTGTGCCCCCAGGCCTCTGTGCTCGTTGCCAACTAGTTGTTGAAGAATGGGATGTATATTTTATTTAAAGCACCATCTTAACTTCCTCTCTGGATGGAAAGGCAGCAGTTAATAGCTTTTCAAAGCTATCAGTAGAGATTGTTCTCATGGCTTTGCGGTTACCGCAGATCCGTCTCCAAGTTTTGTTGGGTACTGTGCAAGCTAAAGCTAATAGTCTTTTAAAGGGATCAAAATGTAAAATTATGACTAAAAAACTGACTAACATTTTAAGTGGACCTCAGGGGGAAAAGAAACATTAAATAATAATAATAAAAAAACTTCCAGTGTATTCAGAAGATGTTGGGGTTAAAGTTTTTGCTTTGACATCTCTCAGCTAAGGGTTTTGAACTTTCAGTGTTCATGTATTCCTTCTAGCTGCTCTTGTTCTTGAAATGAAAGAGAATAAGGTCTGGGACTCAAGCGAATGGAAAAAAAAGCCATAAAAATGACAAAAAAGTGAAAATGATATAAAAAAAAAAAAGTATCCTCAGAATGGTTCATATGACTCATGCACTATATTTCCATATCTTCTAGAAAGCTTTTTATGAGGAACATGTCAAAACTACTGCAACCGGATGACTGAATTGGAGAACCCAATCAATCAGTTGTGAACTTGCTCGATTCATTGACTCAAAAGAATGATTCATTCATGAATTGTTACTTCTCTCATGAACAGGCTAAGAAAGTTATGGCTGATAAAGATCATAACTGCAAACTTGTTGCCTTTTAGGTCATCTGCCTTTTTTATTGAGACCAATTAAAACTTTATTTTTGTCAAAACTTGTATTATTCAAACTGTAAACTGTTTAAATCATAGTTTTTACAGTTTAGAGTGTTATAGACTTCAGTTTTGTTTCAAAACAAGATTGCTACTCAGAGTTCTATTATAATATAAAAATGTATCTAAACTAATTTAACTGCTGATTCCCCCATTTTTTTTTTTGAAGGTCTGGAGTTTGCAGGTATGCAAGATTTTAGCAAATCAAATTTCTGGCCTCAGACGATTTGGATTATACTGTTGTATGGACTGCTTTTATGATACTTTTATCATTCATTTTGTTCATTTTGAAGCTCAAACGGCCCAGTTCCCATTCACTTTCATTAAATTAAAAAGAGTGGCCAAGGTATTCACCTAAAACTTCTCCTTTTGTGTTTTACAGGAGAGGGTTTGGAATGACATGAGGGTGAATAAATTACAGATCTTTCTGTGAGAACTATTCCTTTAACTGTAATCCCTTTTCTCTTGCGAC
The DNA here is from genome assembly GCA_021397915.2 of Tor tambroides. Classification (NCBI taxonomy): domain Eukaryota; kingdom Metazoa; phylum Chordata; class Actinopteri; order Cypriniformes; family Cyprinidae; genus Tor; species Tor tambroides. The sequence continues at coordinate 11,729 of JAFVLL020038274.1, read as the reverse complement.
TGATCATGTAGGCAGTAAAACAAATCTCCACTGCAAGATTTCATTTTCCGTTGTCCGGCTGATCGTTAATGTGATCCCATTGATTCCTAATTTAGAGAGTGCTGTCAGGGTCACGTCTTCTCCTGACCAGTAGTACAGGGCCTCGGGGAGTGCAGTACCCGTGAACGACTCGGTGGGACAGAGTGATTACGAATAATAAACAAATATGCACAAACAACACCCACGTTCTCAACCACTCTGCATCGCCCCTGCAGCGCAGCAGCAGTCACAAATAAATACACTCTGCTGTTGCACAGTCTGACTCATCTGCTTGAGTCAGCGCTTGATTTGCAAGCAAACCAGGTCAGAAACTTAGGGGGGCCTGGAGGGGGGTCCTAACTAAGATCAGTACATGCAGAATGGTGGTTGGGTCTTGATTGCCAAAATGATTATCATGGAGTTGGTGTCAGGCTCAATGAGTCAGTGATAAAGACCGTGTTAACCATTTACATAAGCATTCATATTTTCCATACTGTATATGATGTTCAATATACAGTATGCATACCTCCATTCAAAAGGTTTGGAGTTTGAAAGAAGTTTCTTATGCTTACTGAGGCTGCATTTATTTGCTCAAAAATACAGTAAAAACAGTAATATTGTGAAATAATATTACCATTTAAAATAACTGTTTTCTATTTGAATATATTTTAAAATGTAATTTATTCCTGTGATGGAAAAGCTGAATTTTCAGCATCATTACTCCAGTCTTCAGGGTCACAAGATCCTTCAGAAATCATTCTAATATGCTAATTTGGTGCCCAAGAAACATTTCTTATTCTTATTATTAATGTTAAAAACAGTTTCCACAAACATATTGAGCAACACATCTGTGATGCATTATTTTTTAGGATGATTTGGTGAATAGAAAGTTTGAAAAGAACAGCATTTAGTTGAAATGGTTTATTTTCGTAATAATGTAAAAAATTTTACAGCCACTTTTGATCAGTTTAATGCATCCTTGCAGAATAAAAGTATTAATTTCTTAAAAAAACCCTTTTGAACAGTAGTAGTTTTTACTGAAAATCCATTAAAATAATAATTGTTTATGTCCAGAATCATATACTTGTACTGTACTTTTAAATTTTACATCACAGATACTGTATGTGGGAGGGACAATGAAATGTGTAATTTGAACTTGTATTTTGTTTAACACATTTTCATTTTTTCCCCAAAATTAGTTTAGGATAAAAGAAAAAGGAGCAGTGACCCTGCAGTATAAATACAGACCCCTTGTTGAAGACCCCAGCTCTGTTGTCCTGATTCCTAGATATGTGGTTGGCCTCTTTTCACTGCAAGTCTACTGGATATTTTTACCATAAATCTGCTCATTTTGACAAGTAATAACCCACCTCCGCTCAATAGGGTGCTCAATTTTAGGTATCATCCATGTCCGTAGCACAAAACTGCAGCTAGGGTTTGTGCGGAATGATAATAATATGTGCTGTAATTATAGTGATGCTTGCTGGAATTAGGATTTGGTGATTCATCTGAAGGCACCTCTGTAGGACTGATTAGAAAAGTGGGGGAACGAAAGTAGAAATTTCTAAAAGTTGGGGAGGGAGGGTTATAATAAAAAGCGCAACAAAGTGGTTGATGATGGTATAAACCGTGAAATCACCTCTAAGGGAACTGCTCGGGTCCCAAAATGATGATCGCCTGCATCTTTCTTCTGATTCAGCCTCTGCTATTCCCTTTCTGCCTGCTAAGTGGCTCTGCAGCCCAAGATATCACACAGTGCTTTCTCTCTTTCTCCAGGTCTCCTGCTTTTGTCTCTTATTGCTTATAATGAGAATTGAATTGTTCAGAACAGTACAGATGTGACCAGCATAGAATACAGTTATAAATATCCAGCTTCTCTAGTGATAATGGTGATAAACAATGTTTGTGGGCTTTGCTTCCGGTAAGCTTTCAAATAATTCTTGCTCTCTGGTGGTTTACCAAAGTTTAGAGGAAATGCAGTCTCATTTGGCCGGAATTTGGAATTTGATAAGTCTATTCCACATTGTAGCTTACTCTAGCTGAGAACCGTCCACTGAATTAGTTGTTGTATTGAGACATTTAGTCTCAATGTAGTGAGTGTCGGGGGTAACGCGAGTTACGTAATCAGATTACTTTTTTCAAGTAACTAGTTAAGTAATGCATTACTTTTAAATTTAAAACAAAATATCTGAGATACTTTTTCAACAAGTAACGCAAGTTACTTTGTTTTCCCATTAATTCACTGACACCTCTCCTGTCCCGGGGTTGAGAGAAATTGGAAGTGAGGTGCAGAGGCACTTTCTTCAGCCTGAGGCTTATTAATTTCCCTTTTGGTGTGAAAGGAACTTGACAGTTGCCGAATATATAACTTTTGGGTTTTTTGTTATTAAAAAAACAAAACAAATAAGCAAGCAACCCAGGTGACAAAATGAATGCAAGAGTAACATAATGCATTAATTTCTGTAAAGATTAAGTAATGCAATTAGTATTGCAATGTTGTAATGCATTACTTTTAAAAGAAACACTGGCGACAGGTTGTGACTATCTTGCAAACTAAGAAATAAAACTCTGTTAACAAATAACCTGGCAAACTTTAGTAAATGTACGTATCCTGGCAAAACCCTAACCTGTTTTTTATGGACAAAAAATTTGTCACCAGACAGACTGAAAAAACCATTTTTGCTTTTCAGTTTTGTGTGCAAAATGCATTGTGTAGTCAGTGCACAGACTGTGAGCGGTTTGTATGTGTGCCGCTGAGACAAGTTCAAATGTTATGTTTTTTGTTTTCTACAAAAGATCCAAGTTTTCATATCTCTAGTACCCATGTTCTCGCATGTATACCCTCAGTTTGGCAAATTCAGAAGTTCTTTTAAAGGTCCACTCAGCCTTTTTTGCTGTTTACAAAGTTTTAAGAAATTAGTACTACTTATAAAAATAGGTGAAAAGGAACAAGACAAAGAAATTAAGTAGCAGCAGTTACTAACTTTCTAAACAATATCCACCGCAAGTATAAAATCCAAGACCACTGGGATAAAGAATAGACAATCTTAACCTTTAAATAATCATGTTTAATGCAGTTGTTTATATTCTGCAATGCAAATGTATAACAAAGATTATTATAATATTACCAAAAGGATTTACATCTCAGACCTTCCTCTTGTTAAAACTCTGTCTAGGTTGATGCAGAAAGGAGTTGATTTTTGGCTGAACCTCCTGCCACTGCACTGAGAAGTGGTGAAATCAAAGTTTGTGGGCAAAGAACTCAGCTAAAGTTAGCATTGCATGGATGGATTCAAGGCTTCCTGTCAAAACGTCACAAGCACTTGCAGAGCATGTCGTCACGCACCACTTCCCTTCTCCACATCGACAAACACGTTCGAGTCGTGCGAAGGAAATATTTTAATTAGGCTCAACTCAACCAGCGTAAATGAGGACCGGTCTACGTCAACGGTGGACACATTAATCAGCGAGGTTGAGAAGGACTGCCCATGTCATGCTCTGGTACTCTGTCCATAGGGTTGGTTAAAATTCATTTTGAAGGGGTAGTTTATGTATAAATTAACACTCTGTCATTAATTACTCACCATCATGGTGTTCTAAACCTGTTTCAATTTCTTTAGTCAGAAAGATTGTTTTATTCTTGAAGGGATTCCTTTTAAAAGGACATAAAAGGAGACTGTCAAGCTCAAAAATGAAAGTCGAATAAGGTTGGAACAACATGAGAGTGAGAAAATTATGACAGAAGTTACATTTTTGGGTGAGCTGTCTTTTTAAAACCCTTCTTTCTGACTCATTTGGTTGCATCAACTCTTGATTTGAACACTTGTCGGCGCATGCAGAATGGTGGTAGGTAGAAATCAGTTAAAATATTGTCATTCAATCAGTGGCTTCCTGGAGTGAATCATCAAGGGCGCTGAAGGGCACAAAACCCTTGCAGTCCATTTCCGATTTCACTTTGGTGATGCAATGTCACATAGACTGTGGGTAATAAGCTGCTGTGAGGTTTATATTAGGGTAAAAAAGGTATAAAAAACGATAATGAAAATAGTCAAAAATTAATTTCTCTGTCAGTTAGTTGGGTCCTTGTTATATTACAGTATTGAAAACTGCATTTCTGTAAGAAGGAAATCTTAAAAACCCTTCATAGCCATACAGTGAGTTGCAGAGGGAAAAGTGCATGACCCAGAAAGTCCAACCATATGAGCACTTTATATCAAACATTTTAAAGAAGGTCATAAGAATACAGTTTTATATGGCCAGGTTGACTCACTTAGTGCTTTGACAGAGTGGTTATGGTTTTTATGATGTTTTAGAGGTGTTTTACCACTTTCTGAGCAGTAAATGTTATACATTTGAAGTCAAGTATTTCCATTTTACAGAACTGCTTGTCCTAATGGCAAACAAGTCAAAGACTTTTTGAAGCATGTGTGCGCATATTATGTATCTAACAGAATTCCACTCATAAAGAGAAAATTTAGGTTTAAATTATTCCTGTTAACATTCATACACTTACACTTGTTTTTCAAGTTTTCACCTTATTTGAAGTAAAGTACTAGGCAAGATATGGAATAACGTGGCTTTTTTCAATAAAATTGAAGAAATAATTGACAAATTAGAGCTAGATTTACTAAACAGGGCAAATTAGCGTTAGAGCGCAATTCCATAAAAGCGCTGATGGGAGGGGAAAATTCAGCAAGATTTACTGACAATGCGCATATTAAAGAACATAGACGCAGCCAGATCATTTCCATAATGACCAGCGCAATCTACCAAGAGTAGCGCAAATTACCACCTGCTTTAAGACATGCTTTTTTGGGCGTTAAATAATGGTGCAAATACCAGTAATTTGACGAGCGCAAACGTTAGTAAATCGCGTTGCGTGATTCATTTTAATATTCCCCTCCCATAAATTTTACGTCTGAAAGGGAAACGCCTACAAATGCATATTCAATAAGGTCAGATGCAAAAATAACTCTGTCCATGCCTTTTCAGTGCTAATTCTTCACTGCGCGTCTTTAGTAAATCCTGAGGGTAGTATTTTAATGCGAAAAGATGGTTTGCGCTGGCGCAAGCTGTTAGTAAATCTGGCCCTTAATCAACTAGTGAAACAGTTGTTAGTTCACACTGGTGCAGGCTTCCAATGGAGGCACAAAAGACCCTTTTTAGTCATAAAATAAATGCCGCTGAAATTGCACGTCCACCATAAAATGCCCAATTTTGTGTCCAAGCCAAGACCCCCCTCCAGAACCACATGAGTAGAGATAGAAAAAGATGACAAGAGCTGTGAGCGGCACGTCTTGAAATAAACCACCCAGCATGAAACACACTCTCTACAGTACAGGGCCGTGTAACGCAGCCGAACGTGCATTCCACGTTTTGGAGAGTGCGAGCAAAGCAAAGACAACAAGGCTAAAATAGAAGCTCATCAGAAATCACATTCGTTTTGTTTCATATCGAGCTGCCAGAGAGTTGGCATGAAAAGATTGATTGCGGAAGTATCCTCCGCCAGCCACGGAAAGTTCTGGAACGAAGGGGGTGGAGGGTGATCTCCACCTGTCTGAGTGGAGATAAAATGCGGATTGAGGCTAGCATGCTGCTTTCTTTAACATATTTTCGCTTCCTCTGTAGGCGCTCAGAGGGCACTTTGATCAGCGCGTTATCTGCGCGGCCTAGGCCTAATCCTGTGTTTGCTTCACGTTTAAGCCGGATCACCGTGCCCGAATCAAAGGGAATGGTCACAGATCAGAGGAAGAGGAAGACGTACGCATGCGAGGATGCACAGATTCGCTCAGGCAAGAAAGATCACCCACTCGTGCATGCGTGCGTTTACCTCGGTACAAACCCTTTGCTTGTTCTACATACACAAACACTTCCCCATACACTGACTAATGAATCCTCATTTGCATAGGTTGTGCCTTCTATGTCTTTCCTCGGGCGTACATGTAGAAAGTGCCAGCTTCGCGGCAGAACTTGCTCTTGGCAGTTGGTATCTGATGGGTCTGTTCTCACTTATCTGTAAAGCCAACTGCAGCGCGGAGCCAGCCTCCACGCTTCGTAGTGCAAAACATGCTGTTTCTCTCTGCTACCAGGAGGATTGTCTTTTAGCTCTGTGCTTGGCTCAGTCCTCCTGGAGAGATTTAGCTATGACTAAATGCTTCAGAGTTGGTATTTTGATCAACATAGCATGTTCTAGTTCTATTAGCCAATTAGCTACTGTTAGCGATGGGTCTGGATGGCTAGTTGATTAGCGAGGGCTAGTTTATCAAGAGTTTTTGTAATTTTGATTTTAGCTTGATATTTTTGGTGGTGGTGCTTTTAAAAGGAGAAAATTGGAGATGTTTTAGTGTGCTGACAGCATGCTAGCTTTGCATGCTGTTAGACCATCAGTGTAGTAAATTCTCTCAGTGAAGTTGTTTTTGATCTTCTCTACTTTAATACTCCACTGTTAACAGCTATCACAGCAATGGTTTTGTAACACTTTCAATAATGCATTTCAAGATAATATCTTTTAGATTTCAAGTTGCCTGTGCAAAAGAGTTTTATAGATATTTGTGTTGGGTTGTTATGCGGCATCTTGCAGTGTTTTTTCATCGCCTTATTCCATGAGCTTTGCGTTTTTAAGATGTCGCCTTATGTTCCTCTTTTAAAAGTGTCAAGACCAGGGTTATTGTAGTAAACTAAAACTAAAAGAACCATTAAAAACATTTTCATTACTTGAAATAAATTAAATGTTTACTGGAGAAAAAAAATAAAATAAAAATAAATAAATAAATATATATATATATATATATATATATGTATATATATGTATATGTATATGTATATATATATTTTTTTAGCCTGTTGCCAATGCAGCATTTCTCATTTTAATTTAGTTTAACTTGATTTACTGTAGTTTAAAAAAACTACCAAAAATGAAAAAGCAACAAAATCACTGAAACTAAAAAATAAAATGAATATAAAAATAAAAACACATTCAAAATATTCATAAAAACTATTATACTATCTCAGTGATACTAAAATAACCCTGCTCAAGACCCTTGTATTCTGTTCATTATATCAAATCTTGTGTTTTTGAGTATCAGACTGTTTTTAGTTTATAAACTTTGCTAAATTTTGTTACATTTATGCTTCATATAAGAAAAAAAAACATAAAAATAAATGTAATTAAAGAGGTATTCTCTTTATGCAGTTCTGCATCCTTTTACATTCCTAAAACAAGACAAAAAAAATCCAGATTAAGAATATTATTTTTGCCATGTGTCCCATTTTCTGCATTATTAATGTATTTTTATTTCTCGACAGGCTACTTTGGCTGCTGATTTCTATTCTGTTGTTATGGCTGAGTCTCATGAGAAAGACAATGCAGAGTTTTATTCCTTATTTTCTTGCTGGCAGTGTGATGTGCAAAACACACACACACCAATTTCTTCCGTAAGCTGCTGGCAAGATGAAGACAAACTCACTTGAGCTCTATCAGCCGAAATGGAAGAGCTGAATGGAAGTTTAGGTGATCATTTTAAATATTTGGACTGGGACGCCATTAAAGAATGCCTCCCCTTATTTTGCAGATAATTCCACCAGCTTTCCAATGACCTCCCCATGGTGCAATCCACACGGAGAGATAGAGCGAGTGAGTACGCCGCTGCCTCTTTCACAGCCTAGGGAGATAATGAAATAACTTATGTAGATGTGCCTTTTTCCCGAAGACAGCCAAGTAATGGCCCTGGGTCCCGATTCCACCAGTGAGAGGGATTCTGGGTAGCAGCATTTCATTAAGGCTGGGTCTGATCGACTCTGCATAAGAGCAGGGCAGACTAAATGGAAGCTGTTATTTCCAGGGAAAATGAAGGGAACAAGATGAAAGAAAGGACGAAAAAAGCAGTAAAAGCTTCAGCCATGAAGAGATAGGAGTCGTGGTATTGTGGTGCGTTTCTTCTGAAGATAATTCCCAGGTTTGCGTGGTGCATTTACGCTAAAAGTTCAAGGGGAGATGCCCAGGGAAGGTGACTTGATAACAATGGCTTCTCAGGGGAACGAGTCTAGTTCCATTCATTGATATGCTCTCTGCTTTTATGGCTCAGTCAGTGTGGTAAATGTTTGTAGAGCATGAAATACGCAGTTGCATGATTAGAAAGGACATGCAAGGCTTCGACGCAGAGGCTCTTCAGTGAAGACAATGCAGGGACTGTCACATAAAACGCTGAATGTGGTTATGCAAAAAACAACAATGAGCAAAGGGTAATTGTAGTGTTCATTGTGCGTCATGCTGCTGTAGAACTTCAGTTGACTTATGTTGCTTACAAGAAATCCAATGCGAGACTTACGTCATTGTGAAAAAGCTGATTATTTGCAACAGCTAAAGACGCCATTACAGAATTTGCTTTATTGGTGTGTTTTTTTTCCCTCATGCATCAAAACAGGACGTTTTAGACTGGGATACTGCTTTGGTAATGGAACAACTGTTGAAAAGTTTGGGGTCAGTAAGATTTTATTAGTGATTTAATATTTTTCTTCAGCAGGGATGCATTAAATTGATCAAAAGTGACAGTAAAGACATTTATAATGTTACAAAAACATCAAAGAATCCTGAAAAAATACTGTTTCCAAAGTAATATTAAGCTTTCCTTCAATATTAAGTCTTGCAATATTAAGCATTATTTCAGAAATATTAAATGACTAAAGCTGGCAATGTCACTTTATAAAGAAACATTACACTCCTATAGACAAAACACCTAATATGTATGCGCATGATGTCACGCTTGTTTTTGTAGTTTACATTTTCAAAAACGTGCACTTTTAAACCTGGTTTAAAAAGTTTGCATTTTCAGGTTCCAAAACTCCGTTGTCATGTACAGGCCAAAAACGCGTAAAAAGTTTTCTGTTTTTAGTTTAAAACAGTGCTGCGTAAATGCCTCCTTAAAAACATAATGATCCTAAACTTTTGAACGGTAGTGTATGTCAAACCAGTTTGATTTGGTCAGAGCAACTCAAGTAAAGAATTTAAAGGAAAAAAATAAGAGGCTAATTTTGAAATTTCTGTAGTTATTTTTAAATATACATCATTATACACAGTCTTTTGGACTCCAAACATAAAGACAGTAAAGTTAGTGCGAACTGAACATGAAAGTCGTGCATGTACAGTAGAGGCTTCAAAGCTAATTGAAATGGACTAAAAGCCACAAAACTCTTTTGATTTCATGCGGTCTTAATAGCGCTACCAAGGATAGGATACATTTGAAAGCGGCTCTTTAATAAGAGAGAGATGAGCAAGAGTGGCCTACGAGGAGACTGTAAGGGTATGAATGGGGTCATAAACGGAAAGAGAGTCACAGAATGAGATGGAGGGCGGCATAGGGAGAGCGAGAGACCGAGCATGAGAAAGCTAGAGCAGAAGAGCATAGAAACTGACTCAAATGATGTGGGATCAGTCTCAGTAAATAAGCACCTCTCTGAGCACAGATTTCAATAAGAGAGAGCCTGGGCAGGGCAACGCTTTAAACCCATCCATTATTCATGAGTCCAAAAGAGAGACGTGATCCAGCACAGAGAATGAAGAAGAAATCATTTCACCATGTATAAAGGCAGAATCCAATCTAGCGTCCATTAGCCCACACCTAGTCCTCTGCAAAGAGCGGGACAGTCTCGTGCTCTGAAAACAATTATGGAAATGAAAAGAGGCAAATGGATGGTCCATATCACTGAAATGACCATGGAATGAAACTACACGCATAGACAAGGCTCATCGGAGAGATAATCCCAACAGTATAGGGGCCATTGCGGTGACCAAGCAGATGTCCTAAGTGCTATTTTCCTTCTAACGGAATGACTAAAGTGCTATTTAATAATTGCCTGTGCGACAAACGCTAAAAAAGCGCTAGCAATTATTGTTTACTTCTTTCGTTTCACTGCAGGAAATTGAGGCTGCACAATCAATATAAATACACCTGTTAAGCAAGCTGGGCACTTTGCGCGACTATTATTTTAACCAATCATTCTCTAATGGGGCCTTTTGTTTCACGCTAAACACTGCTAAGATTAGCCTCTGTATTGGTGCTTTTTACCAATTAGCCACTCCCTCATGATGGTGGGGCGTAAGGATGAAAAAGTGAGCTTTCATGCCAGGGGAAGGGAGGTAGGCTTCTGTTTAATATGAGCTAAATGGCACATTCGGAAATGAAGCAAAATGAGAGGCAATAAACAAGTGACGATGCAGTTGCTAACTGCCAAATAGTTAACGCTAATAGGAGTGTCCATGGATTGAGATTGCTAGCTGCACAAAAATGAAGGCTGTTCTTGTTGGTTTAGGTTAGTGTCCAATTACACGTTAAAACAATGCAAATACACATTGTGTAATTTGTATGTGTGTGTTTAAATACATTATCTTGTTTCAGCGTAATATGTAAAGATGGTTACAAATAAGCGACACTACCATTCAAAAGATCTGCAAGATTTTTCAAAGTCATCTCTTGTGCTCACCTAGGCTGTATTTTATGGAAGCCTGTTTCTGCCACTGAATAAAAAATAAAAAAGGTTATTGCGACTTTTTCATCTCACAATTGCATGGTACAAACTCGCAATTCTGACTTTTTTTTCTCATAATTGCGTGATATAAACTCGCAATTGCAAGTTAAATAGTCATAATTCTGAGATATAAACTCGCAATTCTGAGAAATAAAGTCGCAATTCTGAGAAATAAAGTCAGAACTGCGAGATATAAACTCACAATTCTGACTTTTTTTCTTGCAATTGCGAGTTTATATCTCGCAATTCTGACTTTTTTTCTCACAATTCTGACTTTTTTCCTAAGAATTGTGAGATATAAACTCGCAATTGCAAGTTAAAGTCCAGTTTTGAGGGGGAAAAAAAGATTAATGTGTTTTCAGAATTGCGAGTTTATATTTCACAATTCTGACTTTATAACTCGCAATTGCGAGTTTATATCTCACAATTCCAAGAAAAAAAGTCAGAATTATGAGAAAAAAAGTCAGAATTACGAGAAAAAAGTCAGAATTGCGAGTTTATATCTCTCAATTCTGACTTTTTTTCTCACAATTCTGACTTTTTTTTCTCAGAATTGCATGATATAAACTCACAATTGCGAGTTAAAGTCCAGTTTTGAGGGGGAAAAAAAGATTGTTCTCAGAATTGCGAGTTTATATCACGCAATTCTGAGAAAAATGTCAGAATTGCGAGAAAAAAGTCAGAATTGTGAGATAAAAAGTCGCAATAACTTTTTAAAAATTTTTTATTCAGTGGCGGAAACGGCTTCCATAGTATTTATTTGATCATAACACAGTAAAAACAGTAATTTTGCAAAATATTATTAATATTATTAATATAATTTAAAGAGGTTATTTTCTATTTTAATATAACAATATTTTAACATTCATTCCTGTGATGGTAAAGCTGAAGTTTCAGCATCCTTACTCCAGTTTTCAGTGTGACATGATCCTTCAAAAATCATTCTAATATGCTGATTTGTTGCTCAAAAACATGTATTACAATTATTAGCATTATTTAAAACAGCTGTGCTGTAATAGTCTTTACTGTCACTTTATCAATTTAATGTCTTCTTGCTAAAATAAAACAATTTATTGTATTATTTAAAAAAAAAAGTAGGCATTGTGGCACAACATTGCACTGCTTGAGCATCCCGACCAGCCCAGCATAGCAACACTGGCACAACCAATGGTGTGAATTTGGGCTGG
>JAFVLL020038273.1:0-18505 GCA_021397915.2 Tor tambroides | reverse complement strand
ACAATGTAATAATGTGACCCTGTTTCCTAGTAACAGATTCTATGCAAATCGATTTTGAAGTAAAAATTATACATTTTTTTGAACTACATAGAAAAGCCTGCAAAAAATAGTTCTCAATTCTAGATCTTTGATACAGCAGGGGTCAATAAACAAATGTTCTGAAGCAGCTGAAGGAGAAGCCATAACCTTTGCTAACATTAGAGTAACATTAGGGAAACATTAAGAGCACAAAGCACTTGACCTCTGTAACTGCTGCTACTCAAATATTACTGGATCACACAGGTGTAAAGTTCAAACCAGTGCATTTCTATGACAGCACACTCAGCGGCTCATTACCTCTGAGACCCTTTTGGGAGAGATTTTAGCACTTTCTTTGGGGAAAGTCCAGAAGTTTCTGTTCCTTATTTCTGAATCATTGCCAAAGATAAAAGCTGATATTTTGCAGGCAGACAAAAATTCATTTAAATTGCATTCTCATGAGCAATACATTGTTAGCTTGCAAAAAGTATCATTCATCAGTGTTTTAGGATTTAAGATCATACTGTTATATCTCTTGTTAATGAAGACTATAATTACAGTACAAAACAATAACATTTATTCATAAACACACCAGATTCTCAGACATGAGATCTTTAACAGATTGTCTTTATTGTGTTGTCATCTTATGAATTTAGGCTGAACCCATCAAAGAAAGACAGATACTGTCAGAAAACATTCATATGGTGTCCATGGCATGTAATGAGGCATTATAATGTAATTTGTAACTTAGATGTTGCATTCTGTGTAGACACCCTGTGATATTGAGTGTCCAGGTGTATTTTACTGAGATATAATGGTTTACGCTTCAGCAATATTCCCCTAGACATTTCTGAATTGGAGGAAGTGAGATGATTAATAGTTTGAGGATGTGGATTTTCTAAATGTTTCTTTAGTGTAATTCTGTTGAAATAAACTTAAGGGAATTTAAATATGAATGTTGGTATGATTATGAACTTGAATGTGAAAGTTTTGTTATCTTTTTAAATCAACCCCATGTGCTTTAATCACTTTTAATGAAGCTGGACAAACACCACAATTCCAGTAAACATTCAAAAATTCATTCACTGATGGATTAATCATAAATCCTCTCCAACTCTGCAATGGTTATCTTCGTATTTAAAAGGTAACAACTTATTTTTTTAAATATGTTTTTAAATAGTCTGATAATTGGAAAACTCTTCAAACATTTGGATGAAAGTATCTATGATGACGCTGGTCATATGGGGGGGTGTGATTGGAGCATTGCCTGCTGGGTTGCTGATATGTACAAACCTAATATGCTTTTAAAACATGGCTTAATGGCTTCACTTTTTCAGTGGCTCTATGTCAGTTTAACATGTCACAAACTAATATTTCTGTGTTTACAATAAAAGATCTTTTGGTTTCCTGGTTCATTATTTTAGCTGTTTTACTTTTTCAGCAGCAGTTTTTATGTAAATACAGCTCTAGGATCTGAAGAAGCAGAACATGTAAAATTGATCTTTGTGGAGAGCACTGAGTGACCTGAGGTTGTCTGACTGAGTGTCTGACTCAAGGGTACCGTGCAGACTGGGGGGTGGGTAATTCCTTATTGGGATTGCTATCACAAAGCTATCATTCATCATGCTATCAATAATCAGAATTAAATGTTATTTGTAGAGAGATCTACAGTGCTGCTATGAGTACTGCTCTTTTGACAGAATATCTGTTCTAGGGTGTGACATGGCTGCAGAAGTTTTCCTGGAGCACTGGTGCCATCTAGAGGATGGAGTCAGTAACACATTATACACTTAAGAAATGAAACTTCCTAAACTTCTGCCAAATTGCAGAGGTTCACACGTGCCATGAGAACCAGATGCCCAGTTTAAATCCAACAAATATGTATGACTAGAAGACTCAAAAATGAGTAAGTGTTATAGTATTATTGTTGACTTGAAATGACAATGCAGGCCACTATTTAACAGAAAAAAAATATATGTATAAAAGCTTTATTTGGATATTTACAAAGTACTGCAAAAAAACAGATGTTAACACACTTTCTCTCTCACTCTCTCTCTCTCTCACACACACACACACACACACACACTATGTTGGAATTCACACATACTCTCCACAGTTGGAAATGATGACTTTCTGTTTGGTTTTGCCATCTTTTGCTCCCTGAGCCTGAGGAAACAGTACACATACAAAGCCATTAGAAAACAGGACAAAAAAGTAACCAAAACAATTTAAGATTTTTATAATGCACCAAAAGTTTTCCATTTCAAATGCATCATTTGAACTTTCTATTTATCAAAGAATCATTATCCATATACAGAATCAATATCCATAACAGTTTTCAACTTTGATAAATAAGAATAAATGTTTCTTGAACAGCAAATAAGCATTTTGTAAAGATTTCTGAAGGATCACGTGACACTGTTTTGCCATTATGAGAACAAACTACATTTTAAATAGATTAAAATAGAAAACAGTTATTGTTAAACATATTTCACAACATTAATATCAAATAAATGCAGCCTTGATGAAGATAAGATACTTATTTCAAAATCATTTTGAACAACACCTTTTGAACAATAATGTAAAACTGTCCTAATCTCCCTCAGTCGGTAACTCACCTCCATGGCTCGGAGTACATCCATGCCCTCTATGAGCTCTCCGAACACCACATGTTTACCATCCAGCCAGTCTGTCTTATCAACAGTGATGAAGAACTGTGAGCCGTTAGTATTGGGACCAGAGTTTGCCATCGACAGCAGACCTATGAGCACACAGCCAAACAACATGAGACCAGTCTTCATTTAGAATCCTAACTGAATATTCAGTTCTCAAAGGCTGTTGCGGATAAACACTGAAATAATCTTACAAAACATATATACAACTCTCAAACTGAAGACTCGTCTCACCTGGATTTGTGTGTTTGAGGACAAAGTTCTCGTCCTCAAACTTGCGTCCATATATGGATTTCCCCCCAGTGCCATTGTGGTTGGTAAAATCTCCACCTTGGCACATAAACTGAGGAATGATTCGGTGGAAGCTGCTGCCCTTGAATCCAAAGCCTTTCTCATGCGTGCACAGACAACGGAAATTTTCTACAGGAGAAAAAGGACGTGTCGCAATGAAACAAAAGTAGCAACAGATATTTTCTTCCGTATTGTGATGTACACCCGAACGAAAAAGAGTATTGAAAAAGCAAAAAAGAAGGAGCCTCTTGGTTGGTTTACTGATTCTGACCTGCAGTCATGGGCACAACATCTGCTCGCAGGAGGAAGCGCAGCCGGCCTGCAGGTTTGTTGCCGATCTTGATGTCCATGTAGACCTGTGGGTTAGTTCTGCCTTTTTTTGCTGGAGGTTCTCCCTGTTCAAGAATACAAAATACAAATCAGAAAGTATTAAAGATAAAGCTCAGAATATAAAACCTAAAATAACATCAGACACTGAGCAGAAATATCTATAAACAGACGTACCAAAATGACAATTTATCAGGCATTATTGTTTTTATACTACAACCAACCAATTACATTACAACTTTCCCACCTCTTGTGTATTTGTACTGGCTGATTCCGCAGCTGACTCCGCCTCCTCGCTCTCCTCAACAGTCTTCCCTGAGAACTTCTTAAGCCAATCGTCTTCCGACCACACTATGAGCAGAATGGCAATGAAAAATACATTTATATTTCAAAGTTATGCAAGTAATGAGTTAATGCAGCAGCAGCATCAGTAAAAGTAATAGAAAGGCAGTAGGAGATTTATCATGCACCCTATTGAAAGCAAAAACCCCTCACCTGGTCGAGAGGAGCCCTCTTTAATTCTCATGGGTTTGGCAATGTTCACCCTGATGGTTCTGCCAAACAGCTCCGACTCATTCTGCAGAACACAATGCCAAACAGACATTAACCTGGACTCTTGCAGTGCACATTCTGACTGTGTTGGATTTTATGAGACCACAGAAGTCAGTGGTTCAATAACTCACCATGTTATCGATGGCAGCTGCTGCATCCTGGAGAAAAAAACAGAGAGAAATTTAACAAAGTGACACAGGTGAATTCATGGCATTTTATTATAGCGGCAAACAAACCACAGTGGTGGTTTGTGCAAACTATATGGAGCTGAGGAGGAACAACGCTGGCTGGGAAAGTTAACCAGAATTAATGAGAAAAGATACAAGTTCGTGATTTTAATGCTTAATAGTTTCCATCTTATTTTAATTGAGTCGATGACATAATATTAATTTAAGACAGGTTTAACAGGTATTCACCTCTGCCAGCTCAAACTCGATGAATGCAAATCCCCTGTGTTTCTCTGTGGACAGAAATAAAATCATGTAAATTAATCATATGCGTTATTTTTGTCCTATCTTAAACCCGTAGAACTGTTTCTGTGTTAAAGTGTGTTTTTGAGTTATAATGATAAAAGACTGTATTTTGTGTTTATTTGTGTGTTTGTCACCTGTCTCATAATCTAACGGGATCTGAATATCTGTGATGTCACCGAATGGAATGAACGCAGCGTGCAACACTTTCTCGTCCACCTCCTCTGCAAGACCACCTGAGAAAAACAAGACCTTTTAATAATATTTCTTTTTCAGCGCACTGAACGTTCAACTAAGCTCATATTTCATCTTTTGCTGCTTTCCCGGCTACAACTGATAACCGGAACTGCATTACTAACATGCATATGGCTGTGGGATTAAATTAGCGCACTGTAAGAGCGAAGCGATTATTATTTTGATTTATAATTTTGATGCTTTTCTTACCAACATAGAGTACACGTTTACTCGCCGCCATCTTGCTTGTACCCTTTGACTTTTGACTGTCTTCTTCGTCACCTCGAGATAGCGTGTCGCCCTCTAGTGATATGGAGGACAAATAACATCACAGAAATACACAAGTGTCCATTGATCAACTGTGGATTAACAGCTGTACTGTTATTTCTTTATTAGCTAGCTGGTTAGCTTGCTAGTTAGTCGAATTTTCCCAGCTAAGTGAACAGATTTTACTCCTTGGATAGCCATGTAAAACAAACTGGAATTCCATTAACAAAAAAGTTAACAATTTTTTAAAATGAAAAATTGTTTCATTTCCAGTCGCTGTTGTAAACGGTGAGAAACCACACAGTCCGAATAGATTATTTTTATTTTATGTAACATCAATACGTTAAAATATGTTTTTACTTGGTATTACTTGTATGTTACTTATTATTACTTATGTTAAGTATGTTATATAGGACCATTTTTACATGTAGTCTGTTCATGATTTATAGAATTTATATCTTGATAATGCATAAATAATAGACCTATTAAATATGGAAGCTGTATGTGTATGTACTTTTATGAAGCTTCCATACAGACATCATCTTGCAAACTGGAATTAATTGGCTTTGGTCATGTGACTAGTCCAAGCTAAAGGTGAACTGGAATGTTATTTGTCGTTGTAATTATTGGATCCTTGAGCAGAATGGCCATTGTCTTTGTTAGAAAGAAGAAGAAGACAATATATTTGATTTTTTTCATCCCTTTATTTAGAGTGCCACACCACTCGGGTTATTGTCATGGGACAAGTGAGGTCCAATCAAAGCAGCAAACACACAGCTCACAGAAGAACCAAGTTTTCCAGTTCCTCATAGAAAAAGTCAGTCCTGGCCACAATACAGAGGCTCTTTCCTCACAGAACTGCCTCTTTTTAAAATTAACTTTAGGTGATAAAAATCATTACAGAGTTAAAAATGTAAGCCCTGCAATAAAATTGTATTCTTTATGTTCAAGTATCATTTTGTATTTTTCTTTTTTTTTTTCATGTTTTATTTTTTGTGTTCTTATTGGTTGCCACCAGACAACACCAGACAGTGGTGATCTCTCTTCAGTCTTTCAGCTTCACCCTGCAGAAAACAATTTCAAATAAAAACAATTTCATTTTTCATAATAATTTCAAACATTCAAGTAAATAGCCTAACAACAAGCATGGCAATTCTAATACTACTGATAAGAAAATAATTCAAATAAAAAAAATAAATAAAATAAGAAAAGTTACTCGTCATGATGTTGCGGCTACAGTCGCAGAGGTGACTCCCACTTTCTGTGTGGCATCTTTCTTTGCCTGATGAGCCTGAAGCACTGCGACAGCCTCCTCCACCTGACAACAGAGATAAATCATCAGTCCTGCAATTCCCAAACCATCTTCACCACAGAGATTTATGCCTCTAATAAGCAGTTAACTGATAAAACACCATTGTCATATATAAATTACATCTCAGGAACAGTCTTTGCTGGGCAATGCATAAATCCTAATAAATAAGTGCATAATATTATGTCCCTGGTTCAGTCAATAAGCTTTGCATTGCTAAAAGCTTGTGACGTTCTCCCAATATTGCATGTAACAGCAGAGCTAGTGTCTGTTGCTGGAGGCTTTTATCATAGTTAACGGCTGTCACCTTGGAGCGCAGAGACTCATGGGACTCCAGCATGTGCAGCAGCTCAGAGTTGTCGATCTCAAGCAGCATTCCTGTGATCTTCCCGGCTAGACTGGGGTGCATTGCCTGGATGAGAGGAAACAACCGCTCACCTGAGGGAAAACAGAACAGGCACATGTAAGACAAACAAGAAACAATTAGAAATAGCTACAGGGAAGAATAAAATAAGAAAGTAATTGAAGGCATAGTCCACCATAATTTTCTGAAAAATTCTGTCATCGTTTGCTCACCCTCAAGTTGTTCCAAGCCTGTATGACTTTCTTTCTTTTGTGAAGAAACCAAACAGTTTCCAGTTCCAATTGACTTCCATAGTATTTATTTCCATACTATGGAAGTCCATAGGGACTAGCAACTGTTTGGCTACCTACATTCTTCAAATTATCTTCTTTTTGGTTCAGTAAAAGAAAGAAACTCATACAGGTTTTGAACAACTTGAGGGTGAGCAAATGACAGAATTCTTTGGTGAACTATCACATAAAACTATACTGCACAAAAATGTCCTCGGGAGTGTAAGAATATGTTTAGAAAGGCTGAACGTGCTTACAGCCTCCTCATCTCACCAAGCATCTGTTTCTGTTCCTGAGGAGGAGCGGCAGCTAACATGGAGGCAGTGAGAGGCTCCTGACCCTGCACATGAACAGCTGGCTGAGCCTGTAGAAAACAGTAAACCACAAAATAAGAATTTATTGTGTTTTTCACATCTTAATTCTAGCAGTGCACAATATTTAACATAGTGTTCTGAAAAGTCAATGATTTTCAAGTTCTGAATGATAACTGATTAATAGCCAATATTAAAATTCTTTACAATTTTGTATGTATAAATTAAAAATAAAATACTAAAAATAATTAATGTTTTTAAAGATTAACTTTAAGTGAGCATTAGATGATGGAAAAAGGTAATCTAAAATTAATGACTAACTATGTACAATTAAATATTCAATTGTGACTGATCTATATCCAATGTCAGGCAATAATATTAAATTTTATATATATATATATATATATATATATATACATTGTGCAACTCTACTTAATTCATTTACCATGATCGCTAACATATCTTTGAACCTTTCTCATATGACTTTTCTTTACATGGCAATGTTTTATTACAAAAAAGTAATCTATTCCTGTTTATAACTAAAAATAGACATGTTACACCTTTGTCATTAAATATGTATCAGTGAAGTAAATATACAATCCATAACATCAGAAACGGAATAACTGGACAGCTAGAATGGTGTAGTTTTTATTTACATGCAGTATATGACTGTATATTACCTGTTGCAAAGTAATGTGCTGCACGACCTGAGGCTGAGTGTTTCGTATGGCAGTGGCGTACTTGTATGGGGGCATGGCGCGTGGAGTCGTCACCCCCATGGCAGGGCGGGGACCCATTGGTTGGTTAGTGCCTCCTAGTTGTGGAAAAAGGTAAATAATAACATTAAAGCTATGGTCAGGACAGAATAATCACCAAACTCACTTGCTGTAATCAATAAATGTGTAGTTTGTGATGCTATTCAATGGAATTACGTAATGATCAGGTCAACTAGAACCAATAAACATTATTATTATTATTATTATTATTATTAAATACTAAAACCTGAATAATAATCTTTGTGACATCATTAATCAAATATAGTATCATCCTGAGATGATAGTGGAAATTTTCAGGTGTCTGGGTCTGGAAAACAGATCAAAGTTTGTCACAACAGGGCACTGCATCATTAGTGGGTGGGTTTTCTCACCCACTCTCTGTGCACCTGTGGGGATCCCGCGTGGGCCCTGGGTGGAAGCACTGGGTGCCAGGTGGCGTATGTTGGCACGGGGCCCTGGCTGGCGCAAGGAGCTGGGCATCCCCTGGAAGCCACCCTGACCTCTGCCACCCTGCTGCTGCCAGCGAGGGTTCGGACGCATCTGGGTGAGCTGGTTTGGTGCATAGTATGTCGTTCTGTTCTGGGCCTGTGATGCATTAGAAAGAAACAAAAGATATAATCGGAGAATTTATTAATAATTTAATGGACTCTTTTACTACTTTAGAGCCCTTGCGTTGATTTATTATCTTTATTGATATACTATTGACATACTATGAAAGTTCATTTCAGCCACAAAAGAAACTTATGCTTTCGTGACTCATCATTATGACATAAACGTCTTATTTATGGAAAGTCGAAATTATGAGATAAAAGTTGAAAATTATGATATACTAAGTCATCATTATGACATTAGTTGAACACATGACTGAGAGTGAAAATTATGAGATAAAATTACGAGATAAAATGTCTACTTTTGTCATAATTATGACTTAGTATATTATTATTGTAATTTTCAATGTCATATATTCAACTTACTGGGCCATAATTATGACTTTCTATCTCAAAATTATGACGTAGTATCTCATAATTTTTAAATCACAATTTTGACTTTTTATACTAGTATGTCATCATTTTGACTTTTGTCATAATTATGATTTACCAAAGATGATTTTTTTCTTATGTGGTGGAAATGGCCTTCCATAATATACAGTGAGGCCTTATAAAAAAAAAATTTAAAATATCTAAATTAAATTTGTACATTTTATTTTTCTATTTTATAAACTGTAGGGATTTAAAATGGGATTTAAATCCCAGATTTTCATTGTTGTCTTAGACTTTTGGGTCTCACCCACCTGTGGCACAGCTGGCATAAAGTAACCACCGGCAGGCTGGAACTGGTTGATGATAGCATTGGCAGGCATGGCCCTCATACCAGCGATACGCTGCATGTATTGGTTGGTCAGATGAGCTTTGCGTTCTTCTTTACGTTGGGCCAGGGCTACATACAGTGGTTTAGAGCCCACAATACGCCCGTTCATCTCTGTCACGGCCTTTGTGGCCTCCTCAGGAGAGGAGAAACACACAAAGCCAAAACCTTTGGACCTGCCATCCTCCAGCATCACCTACAGTAAGATACACATTGCATACGATCTCACCCCTTCTTCCTTCATTTTAAATCAAAAATATAAATCTTTCAAAAGCAGAATACTGTATCACTGGATCAAATATAGCTATTCATGTGGTGCCTACTAAAAACAAACATATATGACATTATTTGTAAAAATGTAAATATGTAAGGAATATTTCTTGTTGGTTTTAAATTACATAGATTTTTTAAATAAACCATTAGAATGTGCCACCCAGGATCATGTTATCATAAACAGCAAAAAATACTTTAAGATTAACAAAATTCTTCCTTGAAGTGACCTACGCATGTACCCTTCTCTAATGGCCATGTGGTCTTCATTAAAAGGAATTCGGTTGCTCACTTTCATTTGGAAAAGGCCTTCAAATACCATCCCCTTCCCACTGTGCCCTTCAATGGTGCAAAAATGTTGTTTGGAATTTGCCCAAAGTGCTCAAACAGAAATAGACTGTAAACAGTCACCCTTTGACCCACCTTGGCACTGGTAATGGAGCCGAAAGGAGAGAACTCTTTACGAAGTTTCTCATCATCGATGGTGTCATCAAGATTCTTGATATACAAGTTTACACCCTGTAAACACAAATATACACACAAATTGATACAAATGATTATTTTTGTAACTAAATACACAACCACACACACAAAGCAGTTAATTACCTGATATCTGCTTATTCTTTCCTGTTTGAGCTGTTCAAACTTCCTCTTGAGTTCTGCTTGTCTCTCCATCTTTTTCTGTGCTCGGCCAACAAATACTGTCTTACCGTTAAGCTCCGTACCATTCATCTCTTCCACAGCCTGAGACAGAAATATCATTACAATGAATCACCTGTCTATTCATCTGTTTATCTGTCAGTCCATCCATCTATTTAGTTCAATGACAATGTCAGTGCATCACTACTGTCATTTATAAAAACCAAATAAAATACCACAGCTTCTCTGATGTTTGAAATATGTGTTAATAAACTCTAATGCAGGATTTATTGTTTCAATAGAGAAACAATTAAAGAAAAAAAATACCAAATATAGAAACACATTCCTCTGTGACTATATATTATGAGCAAAAATAACAAATTGTTATTTCAGACGGTTTGTCTGAACAACATTATTTTGTTCAAATGTTTGTTGCCACTACTGACACAGAAAATCCCATTTTTCTTTTAAGAAACAAATAAATGTTGTATAGTCAAATAATTACACAACATAGCAAGAGCCAGATATTAGTCTAAAACAGTTCTCAACCTTTCTAACGTAATCTTTATTAACAAAAACTGTGAAAACTGATAATAAAGAACCACAATTCAGTTTGTGATTCCAGACATTTCAAGAACTGTATGTTTAAAGAAAATTGAGGGGGGATTGAAGGAGAAAAAAGAAATATCATTCATCAAATATCATACTTTTCTATTAATAATATTTTATTACAATAATGTTATTAATTTACCTTCGTTTTGACTAGATGTGTAGTTACTGTGTTTTCCCTTTGGAGGGCAGTCCAGTACATTACATTACATTACATAAAATAAAATAAATAAATAAATAAAGTATAATTTCAGTTTCCAAAGATCTAAAAGTCACCTCTCACTTCTCACCTTGCAGGACAGGATGTTCCCGAAAGCAGAGAAGGTGTCATATAGGGCCTTGTTGTCAATGGACTTGTCCAGATTTTTGATGAAGACGTTTCCAACCCCGGATTTCCTGAGTGATGGATCTCTTTGTGACCACATGATTCTGATCGGCTTTCCTTTGACCACATCGAAGTTCATTGTGTCCAAAGCTCTTTCCGCTGAAACCACAAAAACATGAGACATATGAGACATCTCTGCTCTTCTACCTCAGCACCTAAACTACTAACAATTACTAGAGGATTAAGAATTGCCATAACCAACATAGGTTATACTTATATAAGTCTCTAAATTATTTATTAATTATATATTTCAAGCCATATAGTGTGTGTGTTTAGTGAGCATGTTCAGATACTCATATTAACCACAACAAACATGCTTGAAACTTTTTAGCTGAGTCTGTGCTAATGCTAGCAGATCATAGAAAGCCACATGAAACTGTAATCTAATCATTATATCTAAACATTACTTGTTAAGGTCTGCTGCTCAGATATTTTAAGATGATTACATCTGTATATTTATAAGAATTTCCTTGTTTTAACTCATAGACTCAAATACACACACACACACACAAACAGTTAGCATTTAAGCTAAATGTCTTTCATTATTGGTGTGAAATGGCAGCAGAGCAAAGCAGAATCCCAGGCACATATCATTAGATTTGATCCATACCAGGTCTTAGAAAACATTTTTACAGACTTCAAAATAGCACTCACCCTACCAAATATAACCTTCACTGACATTTATATATAGATTAATCCACAATCCATCTCTTTATAGTCCTACCAGTGCTGTCCGTATATTGCCATTATATACAGAAATTGTGGATTAAATATATATTTATGTCTGGGAAAGTCTGAAGACAGATGAATATCAGGTTTAAGGTTTATTAGAAGCTTTATCAAATTACTTTCTAATCAAAGTGATGGCATATGCGGGGACCAGTCACCTACTGTAATACATTATGATGGGTGTCTCTCTCTTTTTAAACCTCATAACCCTCCCCCCGACACACACACACACACACACACACACACAAACACACACACACACTAAGCACTAAAATGTCTGGTGAACAAAATGGAGCAGCCTTGTGTCTGCTGCACTCAGCAGTTTGCAGTGTGATTGTATTGAACATGGAGCTCAGGGCTGGTGGGATCACTGAGAGAGAGAGAGAGAGAGAGAGAGAGAGAGAGAGAGAGAGAGAGAGACCACTGCAAATAACAACTAACCAACACAGGACAATATACACAACCTTTTTACCGTCAATGTAGCAGTTTCTGGTTTCAAGCAAAACTTTTATTTATATTTTAACGCACATGCACTGACAGCATATAGCTGTCAAATTAATAGACAATATCAGTAGTAATCCGCCATCACTGAATAAGCAGAAGCATGGCGTGGCAGACCTATGAATTTTTCAGCTTGTTTCATCAACACACCTTTCAGAAAAGACAGGCACAGTGCAGGCAGCCCTCACCGACTCTATATTTAGCAGTGTTGGGTCCTTTGAGCAATGTGCTGGCAGGCAGCATGTGTTCAAGGCTCTGTGTCCATTGATGGGGCTGAGACACTGGAATGTGTGTGGCTGAAGCTTACCAGTGCCGGCAACTGTTTACAAATGCAGCTGTTACATGCTGAAGACCAAACCATGTGCTTGAGCACATTTGCTGAGCATATGCGTGCTGTAAACTACTATTGTACTGTCACACTGTGCAAAAACATGCATAAAACAATCTAAAGCCTTGATACTCTTTCAGATTTACATCCTACAGTGGTCACCAACTGCTTTTGTCTCTTATATATAAACATGCTGACTAACAGTTGCCATTCTGAGTTACTAAATGGAGGTGAGCGAGTTCAACTCTGACCTTTTAACCTTTGTGCTGTGAAAGAGGAGGGCAGAATCGAGCATGAGATGTTTACGAAGCATTTAGCACAGGAGACCGATATTTCAGATTCACCTCTTTGTTGAAAAAATTAAATTTAAAATACATGAAAATATATGAGTTATTTTAAACTTTAATATTTCACAGTATTAGTGTTTATACTGAATTTTTGATCAATTAAATGCAGCCATGGTGAGTATAAGAGACTTCTTTCAAAAACCTTAAAAATCATACCGACTCCACAATTTTGAACGGTAGTATACATTCGCTCATTATGTATTACATAATTTGTGCTGGTTGAACAAACAAATGTTTACCCTAATGACTAATACGAACAATGAATTCAGCAAGGAATGAAAAAAACCTATTTAATATGAGGCTTAAAAGTTGTAAAACTGTCCAGATTACTTGAAATGTAGGACAAAAACAAACAAAAAATCCCCAATTAACACTTATTCTGGTCTCACCTGAATCATTAGATTGATAGAAACAAAGCTGAAGGTGCTTCACAATGGTATTATCCCCTCCTGACACTTTAAATAGCACAAATAGGTCATGCCAGGTTGCAAAATGTGGGCTAACACACTCACACATACATATACACACACAAGCACCATTCCCCTGGATACACCTAGCGTTCTTCAGAGAGCTAAAACATTTACGTATCCTAATGATCAGGTCTGCTTCTGCTTCTGTAGAATGTCTCGTATCAAGGTTTATAGCAGATATAGGCCACTTTGACTATATGTGGGTCAAGAAGCACATTCAATTCTAGTCTAGTTCTTTATTCTGATTATAGGCTATAATTGAGACTGCTCAGCTCTATTGAGCGTTGAGCTTTTTAAATTAAAATTTTCACTTTTTTTGAGACAGACTGTAAACAGAATGTGTGAATGTTTTTCTCTAACTGTTTCACGAATGGACAAGATTAGGCAAGCTCAACAGAACAAAATATCAGTCCTCCACAGGGTGCATGGCATAAATGATTCATACATACATGCCATGCTGCATACTCAACCTTTGTATCACTGAGTGATGATATTATTTCAGGACAAGGGAAATGATACAGCATGTAGTTTTATAGCAAGCTGATTTAATATTTGTAACTTTGAAACACAATTTAGTTTATCTGAATGGTATTTTTCAGAATGTATTGTTAGTGCCTTACAAATCCCTAAATGAGCAAACCAAGTTTGAATATGGGAACAAAAACTTCCTTAGATGTTAAGATGCTGAAATTAACCAGAATCAGTTTTATGTTAATAGTAGGCTACTGATTATTAAAACAAATTTAGCATAATTTTATCCAAAGCATCTCACATTGAATTCAAGGTATCAAACCTGGGAATCAAACCTATGACCTTGCCATTACTTGCACCATGCTCTACTGTTTGAGCTACAGGAATGCATACATTCAAAACTATTGGGATAGTTACTAAAAACTAAGAAATAATTGATAATAGTTATTTTTACTTTTTAAATTATACTAAAGAGTAAAATGCTAATAATACTACTAACATAAAATACTAGTACTACTAGTACTAAGAAAAAATAACAGTAACTGAGATATAGTTGCTAGTAGCCTACTGTATTTTTGAGATGGTCCTCACTGCAGAACACAAGATCCAGGGGGCGTGGTTGGATCTAGATCCAACTCCTCCCACCTTCCATATACCTAAACCTACCCGTCTCCACCCCCTGATTCCTAAACCCACCCATCTCCACCCCTAAACCTACCAATCTTCACCCCCTAGATGTGGATCCAACCACGCCCCTTGAACCTTGTGTTCTGCAGTGAGGGGCTACTGGTATTTTTAAATAGCACTAAAAAGTAAAATACTAGTAACACCGGAATAAATACTTCTAACTACTAGAATAGTTACTAGTAAAGTACTAGTATCTTATGGCTCCCCATAGATTTCAATGGCAATTTTTTTCTACTAATAACAATGGAATAAGTTCTTGTCACTATTGAAATAATAATTAGTAGTATCTGAATAATAGACAGATTAAATGGATTAAATAAATTTTAAACAGAACTAAAAAAAATCTAGTGTTTATTAATAGTAATTAAAAATACATAGCCAGCAGCTGAAATATTAGTTCGTTTTGTATGTTAAAGCAGCTTGCCATATTGGCTGGACATATTGCGGTGTGACGGCCACAGTCAGTAAACCCTGACTTTCTCACAATAGGCCATATTAGGAGAATAAAGCGGTTTGCTGAAAACGTTAAAGATTGTTGTAGTAGAGAGGAGTGAAGAACAGCTTGATGTGGTTAACTCAGAAATACATGTGACAGCACACAGGAGAGAGAGCGCGCGCACTACACATCACCTCCAGTGTCCCTACATTAACGCACAAAGCATGACACATTATTCCCGTTACTCTGACAGCTATATGCATTACGTTTAAAGTCAGACGCAGGACGACAGGGCGCTGTCTGTCGTGTCTTACCGTCTGCAGGCTGCTGGAAGTTGACGTAGGCATAGCCCAGCGAGCGCCGCGTGATCATATCCCGACACACGCGGATGGACAGCACCGGGCCGGCCGGACTGAATTTCTCATACAGCATAGCCTCCGTGATATCAGGGTGCAGGTCGCCCACATAGAGAGAAGCCATCGGATAACTCCCCGCCGTCGCTGCGTTCATGTCTCGGGGTCGTTCAAGCCTTTGAACTCGTGTGTTTGTCTAGTGCTGAAATGACAGTGCGTAAAGAGTGTCCTAGAACCTGAGGGACAAATGAGTCTCTTAATCCTCTATTAAACTTTTACGCTACTCTCCAAATAAGCGATGTCGGCAGCAATGACAGCTACAGCATATGGAGGAGTCCGGTCGCGAGGAACTGGCTTCAGAAACGTCTGGGTAGATTGAGAACTTGTCTTTTAAAAAAACAAAAAGTTTGCCCTTTTAAAAAACGTTGTTTGGTTTAAAGTAGTTATTTTTTGAGGTTTTCGTTATTTTGTATTTTTTTATGTTTTTTTTTTTCTTTTTTAAAGGTACTGAAGAACAGTGAGTTATACACTCACGGTGTGGTGGCCGGGGAAAGAGGGTGCGTGGGAAATGCACGGGCACTTTATAGCTCGAGCGGAGGAAATAGCAGCCAGGGTCACACTCGGGATAACAGAAAAAACCCACCCGCTCCGAGCATGCGGTGTACAGGACAGCACATTTGGAAAGGAACATCCAACAGCGACATCTGGGTGCGGCAGTCTACACTGACTACAGTACTTAAAAATACAGTGAACACCCATTGAGCCATAAAGACTTAAAGATATGAAACCCCACATAAAAGGCATAATTCCCTGACTTAATGTTTCATTGTAATGTCATTAAATGGTCTGACTCCATATCTGCACGTAAAAAAAAAAAAAATAAATAAAAAAAAAAGCAAAATCCCATTTCTATGAAACTTGCTGTTATTATATTTTCCAGGTTGAGCATCAGTGTAAGATCTAACAAGTGATGACAGACAAAATTAACAGATATAAATGTTAAGAGAATAATGTCCCGTTAATCCATGTTATCGTTGCTAATAATGACTTTTGTGCGGAGGCACCAAAAATTAATTGGAAGTGGAGCAAAAATTGGAGAGAAAAAAAAAATAAATAAAAACACCCCCCCACATCGTACATCTGAGAATGAGCCAACTATAAAACATGCTGCATTTCATATAACGTTACCAAGCACCCTTATGACAACCTTTTAGAAGTCATTTTTCTATCCAAATTCATGTAGAACCCCAAACAAAATGCCCTGGATTGAGGTAATTAATGAGAATATCGGAGGAGAAAAGCTTTTATTTATATTGAAATTCCACCAAATACATTACAATCACTTCACACCAAGGCATGATGAAAAACAGGTCACTGCCCAGTCCACAGTCTTCTACAGCAAAGTAAAAAAGAAACATGAAGAGTATAAATATCCTGATAGATCTTTAATAAAACTAAATCATCAGTCCACTAACCTCAGTTGATCCAATAAGGATGAAACCAAGCCTTTAATTTTAGAGGTATCCTCCATCTGCTCATCATTTTGTCTTTTCTTACCATTCTTCTCCAGTTGTGGTCTCTTGTCCTGTTTGTTCATGCTGGGCCTCTTCTGTTCTTCATAACTGAGAAAACTGGATCCATCTGCAGCTTGATTCAGACTCAGTTTAGAGTAGAGAACTGGCTCCGATAACTTGGCTCCATTAGCACTTTTAAAGACCATCTCGGCCTGTCTGAAAACAACTTCTCCCTCATCCTCAGCACCCTCAGGGAGTTTATCTGGAGTAGGGCTGATCAGGGGCTGGTCATTTGGAGGCAAGTCAAATTCAGATTCAAGATTCAGTTTAGGCTGCTCTAAATAAACTGCATCATTCACAACAGGTTTTTCCTGAATCTTAAAGTGGTCAGCATCATTATGATGCCACATGTCCAACCCATCCTTGACCCTAACATCATGTGAATCCACAGCTCCTACATAGACTCTTCCTTCATCCACAGCAACCACCTGACTCCTCTCAACAGTGCTTTCATCTGGTTTCAGCTTTCTAAAGCGTTCAGCATTTTGAAAGGTTATATCAACAGGATTTTCTGGATAACCAATCCCCAACTGAACCACTGGGTTAAACTCAAACTCCATAACATCTGGTAGCCACATCGATAAATCACCTCCTTGGCCCTGGCTGATGACCATCACACCACCAAAGCCATGCTGGACAGGCCAGGGGGAGACATTGCCAAGGTTTTGCCCTGAGCTCCCAGAGAGAGAGGCACCTGCCACAATCAATCTTTTATCAGAGTCATCTATGGCTGTAGGGCTGGACTTAGTGCTGTAGTCTGACACTGCCAGTGGTGTGGCCTGTGGAGTAGATTGTTCATCCTTAATCAGGGGCCCGGTGCTTACTACTGCAGTCAGGTCTAGAGAAACTGTAACAAAGAAGTTGAAAATAAGTTCTAATATAGATAAAATGGGTTTTCCCTGACATTATAAACCAAAAAAGTACCCATGTCACTGACCAGGCAGTTCTACACGCTCAATTAAGCTTCTGCACCTTCTCCCACAACAATCACATACTGAAGTTTGTCCACCCAGGTCAACCCATCTGAAAAAATAAAATAAAAGCATATTTTTAAAAGTTCCAAATGCCTAGGACAAAGACCTAATAAAGAGTAAGAGATTTAAACACTTACCTAGATTTCAGCTTGTTGTAGTTGCAGAATTTAGTGGTAGAGGTCAGACCCAAATTAGTAAGATAGACTCTGCAGTGAATATAGCTCTTAAGAAAAAAGGAAAGCATACAAATCAAACTACTGTCAGTTTATAAGACTGCAGTCATCATAACTGTTCATGAACACTCACCTCAGAAGACTTTAAACTTGATGTACGAACAATCAAATTTACTCTGTCAGGCTGTCGCAACACAAATTTCACCAAAGACTCTTTGGAGGCCACACATCTGCGAAACAAAAACAAAAGATTTCTTCAAGGAGCAAGTGCACTAAAAAAAAAAAAAAAAAAAAGTTTGTCAAGTTGACCTACCCTTTGTTAATGATAAGGGCG
>JAFVLL020038272.1:0-28849 GCA_021397915.2 Tor tambroides | reverse complement strand
CACACACACACACACAGACCTTCTAAATGTCACACTTCACTTTGGCACGCACACACAAACACACACCTTGTCTACCTCTCTCTTCCTCACTCTCTTTTTCATTTCTCCCCTCGAGAGTCAACATTCACATTCATCACAAGTTGCTGACCTCTGTATCTCAAACTATGAGTATAAATCTACACACACACACACAAACAAACACAACCTTTGGCCCTCAATATCGGCTGGATGGTTAGTTGTAGGATTTGGCAGTAACTAAAATATTCACAATATACTGTACGTGCAATGACTTTACTGGTGACAAAATTAAGGAAAACTGTGAATTTCGTGACTTTTTTGGGACATTTGATTTGATAAAAGGCATCACATGACTTTTAATGACTGAGAACATTAAAAACATAATTTACTCCAAAAAACAAAATTTTCACCCTTGTTTACTCATTCTCATGTTGACTCGAACCTGTATGACTTTTTTTTCTGGAGAACACGAAAAAGGATACATTGATTAATATCTCCACGTTTTTTTCCCACCCAATAAAAGTCAGTGATGTCTAATGTTGTTTTGGATGCCATTTACATTCATTATGTGGGCATTTCTAAAATATTCTTCCTCAAAATACTGTCTTTCATGCTCTACAGAGGAAAGAAAGTCAAAGGTTTGGATGGACATGAGGTTGATTAAATTGTGATAAAATTTTCATTGTTGGGTAAACTGTTCCTTAAAGACAGTTATAATGAGATTGTTATAGTGGGGAACATTAATATAAAAATATTAAATATTTGTTTTTTGTGTTAATTTTTATGAAGAATACTGTGGAAAATATGCCTACATAATATTAATTAGATATTCACATTTTATTTGTGTGTAGATACATGTACTAGATGTTTACTGTGTTTTAGAATTATTTAAAAATAATAACAATAATTCGGCTGGCTATAATAGCTTGTTTTCTTTTCTAAATGAACAAAACATTTAACAAAAATACAAAAAACACACACTTTATATCAACATATTTATAGACTAAAAAAAGTTACCTTTTTTAAGCTATAAATTCCAGCCCTAGTTGGTTGTTTTCTGTTTACTTGTGATTTGTCTCCTGTAGATGGGCATTACTGAAAGACCTGGACAGTAGCTTAGAGTAATCGTAATGCTGCCAACATAAAGAGCAATAGGGCATCCTGACAGCCTGCAGAAGTTCTTTATGAGAAGATACTTGTGTGTAACAGATGACTGCACACTCTCTCCTGTTTGCCCTCTCCCAAACTCTCTTCCTGTGGGTGATCCGGAGCGTGTACTGATGCTTCATATGCTATTATGTTGCTATTTCCAATGCATAATCCTATTTAGTAAAAGTATATTCAATTAAAAGTGGGCCTCGGCCCCAAGGTGATGCTTGGTTCTGTCATATCGCTTTGTCTGTGTCTACAATGAGGCTGACTTCAGACTAGCAGAGTGTGAAATTAAACAGGTGATAAATTCACTGCTATGGCCAGACGCAGGGAACACTGTCATTTTTCATTACCTCCAAATAAAAGAGTGAGAGAACACTGCCATTTCTTTCTTATGACTAATGAACATGCGTATTGAAGCCAGGTCTAAACAAATGAATAAACCATCTCTGTGTAAATAAACAGCCCCTTTGGCCCCTCTGAGAAAATGTTTTACTTTGACACTATATTTTGTGCCCACAACCGCAAAATCATACCAGGCATCACACAAATGGAGTGCAGTGTTTGAAAGCTAAATGTAAGATAGACAAAACAACTCAGTTTTCGTCAACTTAAAACCCCGTTCACTATTCTTCTAAATACAAAGACCTGCCGGCTGATGTCTTTTAGCCTCTGCGGTGTTGCATCACTAGTCTAGAGAATAAATTGACAAAGCAGGTGTCACTGGCCTCTGGGCAGGATCTATTGACTGGACCCAGATCCTGCAGCCTTTAACAGCAACTCCTCCACAGCTTATAGAGCTGGAAAGAAAGGTCTGATGAGACTTAGAGGAGAAAAATGTGTGATTTTTTTTTTTTTTTTTTTACTGCCAAACAGCCTGCTGGGAATGACTTAAGTGAGATATTACATCAGGACTATACAGAGAAGTGGTAGGGTACATTATAGTTTATTACAATCCGAATTCTGGAAATGTTGGGACGTTTTTTAAATTTGAATAAAATGAAAACTTAAAGACTTTCAAATCACATGAGCCAATATTTTATTCACAATAGAACATAGAGCGCATAACAAATGTTTCAACTGTGAAAATTTACACTTTTATCCACTAAATGAGCTCATTTAAAATTTGATGCCTGCTACAGGTCTCAAAAAAGTTGGCACGGGGGCAACAAAGGGCTGAAAAAGCAAGAAATTTTGAAAAGATTCAGCTGGGAGAACATCTAGCAACTAATTAAGTTAATTGACATCAGGTCTGTAACATGAATAGCTATAAAAGGGATGTCTTAGAGAGGCAGAGTCTCTCAGAAGGAAAGATGGGCAGAGGCTCTCCAGTCTGTGAAAGAGTGCGTAAAAAAATTGTGGAATACGATAAAAACAATGTTCCTCAACATCAAATTGCAAAGGCTTTGAAAATTTCATCATCTACAGTGCATAACATCATCAAAAGATTCAGAGAAATCTCTGTTCGTAAGGGACAAGGCCGAAGACCTTTGTTGGATGCCCGTGGTCTTTGGGCCCTTAGATAACACTGCATCACTCATCGGCATGATTCTGTCATTGACATTGACATACTAAATGGGCCCAGGAATACTTCCAGAAACCACTGTTGGTAAACACAATCCGCCGTGCCATCTGCAGAAGCCAACTAAAGCTCTATTATGCAAAAAGGAAGCCATATGTGAACATGGTCCAGAAGCGCCGTCATGTCCTGTGGGCCAAGGCTCATCTAAAATGGACTGTTTCAAAGTGGAAAAGTGTTCTATGGTCAGACGAGTCCAAATTTGACATTTTTGTTGGAAATCACGGATGCCATGTCCTCCGGGCTAAAGAGTAGGGAGACCTTCCAGCGTGTTATCAGCGCTCAGTTCAAAAGCCAGCATCTCTGATGGTATGGGGTGCATAAGTGCATACGGTATGGGTAGCTTGCATGTTTTGGAAGGCACTATGAATGCTGAAAGGTATATAAATATTTTAGAGCAACATATGCTCCCCTCCAGATGACATGTATTTCAGCAGGACAATGGAATACCACATACTGCAGCTATTACAACAGCATGGCTTCGTAGTAGAAGAGTCCAGGTGCTGAATTGGTCTGCCTGCAGTCCAGATCTTTCACCTATAGAGAACACTTGGCGCATCATTAAATGAAAAATACGTCCAAGATGACCACGAATTCTTCAGCAGCTGGAAACTTATATCAGGCAAGAATGGGACCAAATTCCAACACCAAAACTCCAGAAACTCATATCCTCGATGCCCAGATGTCTTCAAACTGTTTTGAAAAGAAGAGGAGATGCTACACCATGGTAAACATGCCCCCGTCCCAACTATTTTGAGACCTGTATCAGGCATCAAATTTGAAACGAGCTCATTTTGTGCATAAAATTGTAAAATTTCTCAGTTTAAACATTTGTGTTCTATTGTGAAAAAAATATTGGCTCATGTGATTTGAAAGTCTTTTAGTTTTCATTTTATTCAAATTTAAAAAACGTCCCAACATTTCTGGAATTCGGGTTGTATATACAGAGCTGGGTAGAGTACTTTGTAGATTAAGTTGTAGTCTGTTACTGATTTTAATTTACGTGAGAAAAATTGTACTTTGTAATGTAATACACTGCATTACACATTTTAGGTTATATAATAAGACTACTTGTTGGTTACTTTTAGATTACTTCTCATTTATCATTTTGGACAATCTTGTACCATATTGATATAAAAATACAAAGAGTAAGAAAATTTATTACATTTGTTGTAATTAACAATGTGCATTAAACATTACATTACATCAAGGTTTCCCAAACTGCGGTTCGTAAAGGAACTGCAGTGGGTTCGTGAGTTTAAAGAAAAGCTAATAATTAATTAAATCATAAAAATTTAAAATTAAAATAAATCATTTTAAAATAACATAAATCAAAATAAAACACTTACTAAAAAATGAAATATTTTATTTGTTTACCTGCATGTAATGTGACCAGTAATCAAAGTCAGAGAACCATGAACATGCAAAAATGATACTTAATTAATATTAAATAAATATATTAAATATTTATTTTAAAATCTCAGGGATACTTTATGGGATCAGTTTCCTGCCAAAAGTATTGCAGTCATGCATAAAAAATGATAAGTGTGAAACCAAAATGTAAAAATATAAGTAAAAATATATTGCACAAAATGTAAAAACTAAAGCAAAGTTTTCAGAATAGCAAACAATGGTCACAGATCAAAAAACAAATAAGCCAAAATCAAAAATTTAATAAAGCATTTTTAAAAAATAATAAGCATGAGTCAAAACTTTAAACATTTAAAATCATATTGCACAAAACTGAAATATTAATGCAAAATTATTTAACTTGCACACCAAATCATGTTTTCCTTTGATATTTTTCTGTTTTTTGTGCTCTCAGATATTTTCTGCTCATATTTTTATTTTTTGTATGCTTATGTTGATTTTCACTTCGCTCTTGCTTCCACGTTTAGCGCTTGCTTTTCCAAATGTTGCAGTTTCATGTAAATCAGGATGGGTTTAAGCGTCATCATTGGTCCACTAGTTCTAGATTGACAGCTCCTTCTCTAGCCAATCAGTCGAAGAGTGGAGTTGACGTCACTCCATTGCACCTCATTAGCATATTCATGTGTGTGTGTTTTATTGCAAATATATTGTGAATATTACATATATACATGTGTACTATTAAATGTTAGTACAAGTAAAAAGCATGGTACCATCTATAACTGCATCAAAACCAGAATAAAACTGAACCTCAAACACTGACACAACAGGGACCTACAGGAAAAAGACAGAGAACACAAGGCGCATACTGATGCCTGCATTTCATGCTTCAAATATGACGGGTCACTAAGTGCAGTCGATGCAAGGAGGTTAAATTGGCCGCAATAAACTGTTTGGAGTGAATGCATTAACTCGGCTAGCCCTGAATACAACTGTGAAAATCAGCAAATAACAGGGAGTTCAGCTCCTCACTTATCTTATCGCATACATGAACACATAAACCCACCTTCATCACAGACGCCAGGTTTGGCCACCTCAATCTTCCTCTGTTTCTTGCAGGAGGCCAGCCGTAGCTCACAGTCGTTGTTGTAGGTGTTGCCGTCGCTGCCGCACACGACTTTCACCGGCTGACCCGTGCACTGCTGACACTCACACTTGTTCTGCACGCACCGCGCTCCCCAGTTACACACAGTGCTGCCACAGGTTTCTGATCACACACACGCAACACGCACAAATCACAGGATAGGATAGTTGAGACACAAAGAGATGCAAGAAACATGCTCACACCTCAATTAACGTCCTCCTGAAACTCCAAAGGCATTCACATGGGATTCTGCTACGCAAAAAAGCACCACGTAAAATCATGTAGCATGCATGATTTGGAAAGAGTGCTAAAACAGTTTCTTGTGTTTTGACAAGAAAACAGCACTGCAAAACATTTTCTTCATCAGTATTTTGTCTTGTTTTCTAGTACCACATAATTCAATAATTTAAAAATAAACGAAACAAAACATAATTTGCTTAAAAAGTAAAACTGCACAAGAGTTTTTCAGAGAACATTTATCTTGAATTAAGTTTATTTTTCTTCCTAAGTTGTCAATTTTCTTGCTTAAAGCATAATTCTAAAAAACATGGGATTTATGCATAAACAACACAGATAACCTTAGTTCAAGATACATCAGAAAAAGTCATATCTGTCAGAATATTGTAAATGAAAGAAACTTTTACTGGAAATCAAAACAAAAATACTACAGAAAATGATTTTTTTTGCAGCAAACGCAGACTGATGAGTGAACATGTATGAAGGTGATGGATGAACTGATTGTTGTTTTTCTGTACTCACTGCATTCTCCATGGGCCACCACTCTGAGATCCAGCTGCTTAGTGCAGGCTTCCACGTTCAGCTTGCACTCGTTGTCGTACGTCACCCCGTTGCTGCCGCACACGGGCTGCCGTGTTTCCAAACACCCTTTGGGGCACACACACCGGCCAGTCTGAGCATCGCAGATTGCGCCAAACGAGCAGTTGGTGCAGGACTCATCTGCTGAAAAGGAAGTGTGACGTCAACGGAGAGATTCAGGCTATAGATTCACACCATCGCTCACTAGGATCAGCCTCAGCTGCCCGGCCGCCTGTCCGCTTTATTAAAATCTCTCTGCAAAGTCTGAGCTAAAGCATCCTTCCATCGTGCAGATGGGAGCAACACTGCTCTGTTTACATGCAGGCACAGCAGAGCATATTACAACGTCATCCATTTCAACTGATGTTGTGCCTTCGGAAATAGTTACAGCCCCCCTGACATGACATTGCATTTAATTAACCACATGTCAATATTTACTGAGAAAACCCCCCAAATTAAGCTATTTTATACATTTAAGTTTAGTCATTTAGGAGACGCTTTTATCCAAAGCGACTTACAAATGAGGACAATGGAAGCAATCAAAATCAACAAAACAGCAACGATATGCAAGTGCTATAACATGTCTCAGTTAGCTTAACGTAAGGGTTTTTTTAAATTATATAATAAAAAGAAAACAGACAGAATAGAAAAAGAATATACAATCTAGT
The DNA here is from genome assembly GCA_021397915.2 of Tor tambroides. Lineage (NCBI taxonomy): Eukaryota > Metazoa > Chordata > Actinopteri > Cypriniformes > Cyprinidae > Tor > Tor tambroides. The sequence continues at coordinate 22,104 of JAFVLL020038272.1, read as the reverse complement.
GTTAGAGGCCTTTTTTGCTTTTGTTAATTGTATAATAAATATAAAGAAAACAAATAGATAGAATACAAAAGGATTAGAGAAGCTAGTGTTAGTTTTTTTAGTTTTATACAAAGTAATTAATTCTAATATTAATATGATAGAATATACATATATTTTAAAAAAACATGTAAATAATTCCATTTATTTTATACCAAAATATATGGAATTAATTACATGATTTAGTATATATATATATACATATATTTCATATTTCATGCAATTGAAAATCACATATTATTGAATACAATTATATTATATATAAAATATATGGCATTCATTTCATGATTTTTTAAAATTTATATATGTGTGTAATTAAAATCACATATTATTAAACTAAATTATATTACATATAATAATTGCATTTAATTATTTTATATTAATACATTATATGTTACAGTATATATGAAATGTATTATTAATTTTACATTTATATTTAATATTACATTTTAATAAATTGTATTAATTTCTTATTTATATTGATTTAGAATTATATTAATATAAAATGTATATATTAAGAAATGTTAGATATATTATATATTATAAAATTATTACATACAAAATGAAGAATTTAAAATAATTATTATTAATATGAAACAATTAATAGTATTAAACTTTATACAAAATGTTAATTCGTGATATTAATTGCAATATCATGCAATTCAATTACTAACTGAAGATATACAATCATTCTAGTATTATTTATTTCCTTATTACACAATTTAAATACGGGTCAGAGAGTCTGATTAAGGGTTTTAGTGCGTGTGTGTTTTTTAATTAATCACAGTTAACGTGTTAAACTGACATCCCTAGTTCTCAGATATCTTGCTATGATTACCGAGAGCCCAGTTAATCAGTAAAACAAAATGTGGTTCCAACTGGGAGAGAGGGAGGGAGGGAGCATGGCCGATGACAATTACACCTGGGGGATTGCATTAGAGCAACTGCTATCACATTCAATTAGTGCTGGGGTAATAACAGCACCTGATTTAGTGTTAATGGAGAGAGGTCCTCATGCATAAATCTCTCGTCTCTCTTCTACCAACCTGTTTATTGCACATTAATAAAGTGACCTCACCTCCGCTCAGGATCTGCGCTCAACCTCAGGGACTGTGCTCGGCCGTCTTATTAAAAGCAGCTGCAGCATGCTGCCCAGCGGCCGCCCAAGAGCGCTTTGTCGTGACAGTCCAATGCAGGCCGATAAATCACATTCTCATGGCTGCTGGTATTCTCCTTTATCAGTATGTGTGATAAAGGCATTTCTTTATCAGTTGCAACATGTTTCCATGCTTTCACGGCCTCGGCAGAGGGGAGCGCAATACAGTAGATATGGCAGTCGGTTACATATAAACAGCGATCCAGCATACAGAGCTGGACCCGAGATACGAGTACAGACACAGGCCATTAGGGCAGAGCTTAGCCTTATGGGAAACAAGAAGAAATTCTATCCATTCAGGCCCAGAAATGAAAATTGTACCATCATTTACTCACCCTCATGTCATTCAAAACCTGTATGACGCTCTTTCTTATTCGAAGCACAAAGAAAATTTTGAATAACGTTTCTCTCTTTTGTATGCAGTTACAATGAATGAATGGGGACTAGAGCTTTCAAGCTTCAAGGAGAGCACAAAAGCACCACAAAAGTATCATAAAGGTATAAAAAAGGTTTGTACCATTTGGGTGTCAAACACATGTCTTCTTACGGCAGCTTTGTGTTGAAAAAGACTGAAATTTAAGTCATGGTTGAGCTGAGTCATCAAGTCATTGAGAACTGAATCAGCTTGATATTCGAACGAATCAATCGGTTTGGATCAATCAAATTGATCTTCTGTAATTGATTTTTTTCTAGTAAAAATGTTTACTTTAATTCAATATGTTATTTGCTTATTGTCATTAACTGTGAAATACTACCAATTTCTCAGTGAAAATTGTTTCTACATCTAACTTTTTTCAGTTTAGGAAAGCTAGAATGAATGTTTTCATATTTTTTGTTTTTGGTCAATAATGGTTCAAATGTTCAGAATTCAATTCCATTATAATAAAAATGTAGATTATGTAGAAAAATAGATGTACATTTTGTATAGTAATGTAATGTAGATTTTGCAGGAAAAAAAAAGTTTTGGAGATTATTGGAGTATGATTTTCATTTTCACTTTCTACTCTAAAATTCAACTTTAACCCAATGTGTTACTTGCATTTGTCATTAATTGTGAAATACTACCAATTTCTGAGTAAAAATTCTTTCTACATCAAACTTTTTTTCAGTGCAGGAAAGCTAGAATGGATGTTTTCAGAACATCTATGAATAATGGTTTAAATGTTCAGAATTCAGTTTCATTCCAATAAAAAAGTGTTTTTTCTTCACAAAAAAAGTCCTACAGGTTTGGTGATGACAAAAGTTTCATTTTTGGGTGAACAATTCCTCTAAAGGTGAGTGGTAAACTGCTCTCTTTTGCCCAGAGAAAAGAAGGAACATTGTTAATGTCAGGTACAGCAGTTTTTGTGAATAGCCGTAGAAATTCCCTGGCGATTGGTGCTTGGGCAAGGGCACCGGCTCTATTAGTCTGCTCCATCTCCTCCTAGTTTTTATATACTGCCCTCTCACTCCTTCCACAGCCTGATGATTTTTCTTCCGCTTCCAGCTCAGTGTCTTGCAGGTAACCTATATTCCCCAACTGTGGCCAGTAACATTTCAATCATCAGTAAAAAGTGCTTATTTGCTGCTGACTTGTTGGCTGTTCTTTCATTTCCTTGCAAATAAACATATACGTATTAGTTCTCAGAGGAGCAGATATCAAATACTCCATTACAACCGCACGCTTTCCTGTAGCTGCGCGACAAGGTCAGCCGCCACTCAAATGTGAAGGAAAAATCAGAATAATAAACAACGTCAGTCATATCTCTATCAGACTACACCTGAACTATAAAGATAAGGGCATTTATGAGTCTCCCCTCTATGCGGAGTGAAGAAAATGAAATGAAATTTGGCCACGAGCACATCATACACCCACTCATGTGGGTGCATTGCTACCAACAGCGACCCACATACAAGCTTTCACGAACAAATACACACAAACACAGCTGGGGTCTTAGTGAGGCAGAGGCTGTGGTCTGAATGGGCCTGGATAATTAACGGTGATAATAATAGAATTCACTTGTGGTGGAGAGTGTGGCTGTGTACACAGCACTAAATGAACAACATTTCCTTCTGTATGGTTAGCTGTTTGCAGCCGCTTTTTATTGCCCCTTTCCATTGACACCTGCTCCAGCGAGGGGCCGGACCCATCAACATTGCTGTGATGCTGTAATGGGTGGATTTTTTTCAAACTACAATGATTATTTCCAGCTGGAAAAACCAGGTCAATCCCGTTCAAGGTGGTTAAGCTTGTTTATGGAATATCACAGCTGGTTATAAGATGGTCTACCATCTCTAAATTGCTTGTTCAGCATGATCTAGCAGGTCTAAACCAGTCACACAATTTCGCAGTTCAGCTGATTAATCATCTAGACAGGACCAAACAAAACTGGACCATCTACCAACCACCGCAATTTTTACTGGATTAGTTTTCAGTTGTTTCTCAATGAATGAATGAATGAATAAACTGTAAACATTTTAATACATTGGATAAAGCTTGTAAAATTAAATTAAATTAAATTAAATATTTACATAAATAATTTACTTTCTAATTACATATTTCTAATTATATATGGGGTTCCTATGATTGATTTTATGTAATTATAAATATAAAGTATATATAATTAAAAAGCAAAAGATTTTTTATCTAAATTTGATCTAAATATATATTTTTAAGTTTAATGCTTTCAATACACTTTATTTTAAGGTCAGATTCTTGCTATTAACTAACCATTGTTAACTATGACTTTTGCCTCAATAAACGGCTAATGTGCTGCTTATTAATAGGCAATAGTTAGTAAGGTAGTTGTTAAGTTTTATTGGGATGTAGAATATGCTTATGCAGAATATGTGCTTTATAAGTACTAATAAAGAGCCAATATGTTAATAACAGGCATGTTAATAAGCAACTAGTTAATAGTGAGAACTGGTCCCTATACTAAAGTGTTACCATTATCTTTTATTTACAGGTTTTCTGTGATTGTGGGAAGCCTATTATTACTTTCTACATATAGAACATCAAGCTTGTCGTTCCAAAACAAACTTGTCAAGCTCAAGCATTTCTAAAATCCTCTATTTCTAGTCCTGAATCATCAGTTTTAAGATTTCACCATGCATGCATGAAAACTGACTTGTTTGGCCCCAACCAAACCTGTTTCTGTGGGTAGTTAAGCTTATGTTCCAGAAGCCTGTGAGGAGAGAGATATCACTCTCATTTGTCATTTGCTATCTGGCAACATATATAGCATGATAGGCGGCACTGCAATAAAGGGCAACCGTGGCCTATAGCGATCTGAGATGAATTCTACTGCTACCAAATGACCCCCGGCATCCATTTCCAACTCTTCACTGGAGGCAGAGCCAATACACACACATGTATAAACACATGACACTTCTGTCGACACAATAGCTCCACCTCATTCTCTCTGAACTTAAGCCGACAGTGAAAGGGACTGGCTTTACAAAGGGCTCCAAGTTTAGCAGAAAAAGCACCCTTAATAGTCCCCTCCCAAGCATAAAGACAGCCATCGAAAATGATTTACAAGCCTTTTGTGAAGAACACACATAAACATGCGTTTGTTTGGAGGGCAAGCAGGCCTCTGCAGACTTATCTGGAGCGTGCTTGCAAAAGCCAGACAAAAAACCCATGACTCATGCAAACAATTACGGTGAAGGATGCTGCCCTCTTTAATTCTAACTTAAGTGCATCGTTTCAAAAAAAGGTTGCGGAGGAGGAAAATTACAGTCCTCTCTTGAAATATCGGTGGAGTGCTTAAGTGCAGGGGGTGGACGGGGATGAAAGGCAGTGAGGGAGTGAGTGGCATCAATGTGTGTGTGTGTGTAGACTCACCACATGGTCCTTTGTGCTGCATCTGTATCTGTTTCTGAAGGGCACATCCCATGGCCTTCATTTGGCATGAGCTGCTGTAAGTGTGCCCGTCACTGCCGCAGACAGGGTCTTGGTCCTGCGGACACGCGTCTGAGCATTCGCACACAGGCTCGCTGTTCTTAACCACGCACACGGCTCCAAACTCGCAGGTCTTCTTCAGGCAGGGGCTCTCCAGGTTAAGATCTGCCCCAAAAAGCAGAGAAACAAGTTATCATTCTACTTAGATGAAGATGGGAAAGACAAGGAGGAAGGGAAAGAGTAAAGGTTGCTAAATCCAGATGTCATTCCACTTCCCAGTGCTTAATCAGGATTCTCTACACATGGTGTGTTAACTATTACAAGAGCGACATCCAGATCCTGCATTTAAATTGCCACCACCATCCATGTTCCGCGTTTACATATGTGAGACACCAAAATGCTGCTATCTCTATATCAAACATTTCAGGATCTGGAGTGACTCCAGTTTTCTGTTCACACACGGTACAATAGTTTAATGGATTCGCTCTTGCATTTAATTGTGGTTTTCACATCCATAACCACTGCAGTATTCATTATTCATGTGAAATATCATTCCTCATTTACACCTGTGAGACCCCAAGCCATTGCTATGATTATATCTATAGCAAACATTTCAGGATCTGGAGTGACTCCAGGTTTCTGTTCACACACGGTACAATAATTAATGGATTCACTCTCGCATTTAATTGTGGTTTTCACGTCCATAACCACTGCAGTGTGCATGTGAAATGTCATTCCTCTTTTATACCTGTGAGACACCAAACCGTTGCTATGATTATCTCTATATCAAAAATTTCAGGTTTTTAAGTGACTCGGGTTTTCTGTTCATATATATACACGATAGAATAATTTAATAGATCCACTCCTGCACTTAAATGTGGATTTCACACCCATAACCACTGCAGTGGGTATGTTACCTATGTTTTATTAGAAATAGTTTATTTTGGACACAAAACACAACCTTTTTCCCCAACCCATAACACCTGATGGTCTGAGAAAATGTTCTACGAACTGCTTGCTAAACAGATATGCACTCTGACTTTGCAGTTGTAAACATGCAGCCCATTAGAGCATCCAATCAGAACACTAACAACTCACATCTCATTTCATGCATCACTAACCAAGCCTCCCTCAACTACAGACAGAAGGCAAAAAAAAAAAGACAGACAAGTAAAACACAAAGCATCATCTCAGAAAAGGGAGAGCTCTAGTTAATAATTCAGTATGCTGGGCTACAGCACAGATATGAAATATGAACATGAAAGAGAGTAGCTGGGACTCTCAGTGGTGCCACAGCAGTTCCACAGTAAGTTCATTAACTGCTGCAGTTAGTAGACAGAGGGCCGAGGGACAGTGGGACCGAGCACAGGCCCTGTTTTTGATGCCAACACAGAGGGAAAGAGAAAGAGAACGAGAACAAGAAGGAAGAAGTGGGTCAGCGGTGAACCAGCACAGCTCACCGTCCTCTAGAAGAGAAGCTTTCGTCACCAAATAAGGCTTCATTTCGCCCAATCAGGAGGAATTTTTATAGAAAAGGTAAAAAAATGAATGCACAAAAAGATGGAGAAGGTTTCTAGGGGAGATTCTGTAAAAGCAATGACCCTTATTTTCATTCCAAACCTGAGTGATGTTCTTTCTTCTGTACAAAACAAAAGCAGATGTTAAGCATAATGTTCATGCTGCTCTTTTCCATACAGTGGAGTCTGAACAATGCACCTGTGAACACTGTGCCTAAAATCTTTTTTGTGTTCTACAGAAAGTCAAACGGATATGTTGATATAATTAATTTTTTTTTTAGTTTAACTGTTTTTATAAACAAATGCACAACATGCTGCACATTTGTATGCTTGGGCTCCATAGCTGAGGGTTGAGAAATGCTAGAGGAGTAAACGCGATGTGTTTGCACTTTCACACTAAGATTAAAGACATGTCAAAATAAAGGGCAGCCCTTCAGGCACACTCAGTATTGTGTGAGAGGCAAAATGACAGGGTGACAGCAAATGTTTGCAGGTGCATGCTGGTCGGCGTATGTGAGTGTGTGTGTATAGAAGATTACATGTTTTTGACTGTTTGCTTGTGAGTATGTCTTTGGACATGTATGTACATATATATAAGAACCCCTCCATCTTCAGTGTTTGTTTTAAGAATGTGTGTGTGTGTCTGTCTGTGCGCCCCTACCCATGCTACACACGGTGTTGTCACCGCAGTAATTTATTCCTGGATTAGATGCTATCGTTTCCAAATAATATTACAGACACTCAGATACATTTAATATCGCACACAAACAGCTATCATACTGCCTTCAGATAAATCAAATACGTCCCTCTCCGTAAAAATAACTTTCTTTTCCAATATGATATGAACAAATAAGGACAAAATAATGAGAAAAAAAATTAACATCATTGAGTTTCTTGAAGGGAGAAGAGATTTGCTGTGTTCCAAAGCACACTGAGCTGCTTAAAGAGGCAGCATTTTCAAGAATGCTAGTTAGGGCAATATGATTTGGGGAAAAAAAAGATCTAATTATGATTCTAATAAAAACTGTGATTTAAAATGCAATTAAAAAACAAATAAACAAAATGTGCCAGGTCTGCTAAGTGTCTCTTATGAAAATTACCCATGGTTTTATTATAGTAAAAGTGTAGTAACCATGGCTTTTTGGTGTTTTGACTACAATTTGTATAACCACAGTTTTACAACAAATTCCATGATTAAAATATGGTTAGTGTCAACCACTGTTAATTTGTGGTTACCAAGGTTTAAACGGGTCATATAATGCCATTTTTGTACAAGTTAATATGATTCTTTAGGGTCTAAATGAAAAGTTTGTAATATACTTTAATTAAAAATTCTCGTTAGTATTGTAAGAAAACACTCATTTTACCTGGTCAAAAACAGCTCTCTGTTCAGCACTCCATTTCAGTGCATGTGCCTTTAAATGATCGTGAGCTCTGCTCACCCCGCCCCTCTGTGGAGTGTTGCCTTGACAACAGTTGAGGGTATGTTTTGGCGGAAGAATGGCAGCGGGAGTTTCTGATGACACTGTGAAACCGTATCAATATGAACCGGAGTCAAAAAAAAAAAAAAAATAATAATAATAATTTGAACCGGAGTCGGACACGGAACAAGATGATGGCCCTGAAGAAGTTCGACAATTAAGGCTTGAACAGGACGTTTCTGAATGGTTGGTTAACGTAATGTCACTTTGATCTATCTTTGTATGTATTGGCACATAATATTACTTATTAATGAGTAACAGACACCGTTATAACCTTCTACAAAAGTAAGCTTAATGTACCGTTACCACGTTAACTTTACCACAGCATACACAGTTTATAATAACACAATAACCATAACGCGTTGTTCATTACAAACGGGGGATTATTAATTATATTGAGAACGTCGTAATAGAAAACATGCCGTAATGTACACTTGATTTCATGTAATGAAAGTTAGTGTAAACTTTAGCCACATTCATAGTGAAACATGCAAGCGATTAGCAAAGATTAATATAAAGGTTAATAAAACGTTATACTCACTTCTTCTGGAGGTGCAGCAGGAACACGAATTTGGTACCGATCCTTTTTTCAGGAGCAGCTTCTTGGCAAAACTATCTTTAAACTGACCCTCGTTTATAAAGCAGTCTGGTGAGAAATGATTTGCGCAAACATGAAAGAATTGAGGTTGATCTGGGGGACTATTCCCTTCCAAAACAAAACTCAGCTACTGCGTCATCAGCGGTTCTGATTTAGGAACATCAAAACTGCTGTGCTCGTTATTACACCCAAGAACAGAACACCACGATCGCTTAGACGCCATTCTGCTCCAGCGTATCACAATGGCGGACTATGATGACAGCTCGCTCAGGGCGGGTCTAGTTGGAAACGCTCCTGTCAATCAACACCGTGGGAGGGGGCCTGATCTTGTGACGTCACAAGACGAACAGCTCGATTTGAAGACAGGGGAAAACATATTAGGAGATTAAAAAAAAAACACTGGATGGATTTTTATCATTATAGGATGGTTGTGTACAGGCACTGCCAACACACATTTCAGTACAATCAACTTGTAAAAGTGGATATAGCATTATATGACCCCTTTAATAAATATAGTAACCATGGATTTTTGGTTTTATATGTAGTAAAACCATGGTTAATTTGTTGTTACCATGGTTTAACTATAGCAACCATGGTTTTTTGAGTTTATATGTATAGCAAATGGTTAATTTTCATTAGGTTTGTTTGTAGGGCTGCATAATTTGTCCAAAAAATGTATTTTTAATTTTTTATTATTAATGAAGAGTAATAGAGAAAGAGTAGTTAGATGCCTAGTTTCAGTGAAATTCTTAAGAAGTCAATCCTAGAACGCATTTTCATAAAATAAATACGATGGGAATGTTGATAATAAACTTAATCTTAACTCAATACTGATAAATATCAATAAAAATATTTCAGTATAATTTGTGAGTGCTAAGCATTTTTACAGTGTTAGCTTAGCAGCATGCTAACAAAGACTGTATTGAAATTGTCATGTAGTGCTATAGCTATGGTGCACACACTACGTAGAAAGTTCTAAACTGGTTACTAACAAGATTCCATGGCAGTTAAGATGTTGTCTTAGAAGGCAGCTGACTATGTAGACAGAAGGCAGCTCAGTAGGTTTAGCACTAACAAACAGAGCTAAAGACTTAGCCTGTGCCTTAAATATTACTTAGCAAGAGTGAGACCCTCAGACAGTCTCATGGCTTTAGTAAACTGCAAGAGACCGGGGGAAACGATTTGAACGTAACCCTTCTCTAACCTCTTCCTGGCGCTCACCTATAATCCCGCCTCACATCTGAAGGCGGCAACCAGGGAGAAGCGCATATCAAACACACATGAAGCACAGCGTGCATCAAAAGACCATGATTAGTACTCCAAAGCATGTTTTTCATGACAGAAATCAAGCAGTGCCACACACATCTCTTTTAAACCCACACACGCAACTGCTCAGCTAAGCCAATGAAAATAAAAGCAGAAGTGGGAAGTAAGCAGGTTACTTTCCCGACTTGCTGTGTTCCTGTGCCAATCTAAAAGTGTCCTACAGTAGAAGCTCCTCTAAGAGAACGTTTCCGGCTATTGATTTCTCTGCTGAGAACGAGAGCTTAAAATACGTCTTGAACTGGCACGTAACTGTGTAAACAGTGGATCGGTGCCTAATTTCGCAGGCCTTGAAAGCGGGCTTTTCCTCCAGATCTTCTCTCTCAGTGCCTCTCCATCTGTGCCTTCTAAGCGCCCGGCTGGAGGACAACAAGATCAGGCTCATCAGTAAAGCCCTCATGGCCTTCAAAACGCTTCAGTGACCCGTTTCCCAAGGCACAGATCCTAAAACCCGAACCGCAGCCTTCGATAATGCTTTGTCCCAAGCCACCCTTTGTTTCCTTACAAAGATGAAAGAATCGCTCTCCTTTTTAAAAAAAAAAAAAAAAAAAAAGAATACGAAAAAGTAGATATGAAAAGAAACGTTCACTTGTTCAGTTTCTCATTTTCAGTTTTTCGTCTCTGGGGGATGGGAAAAAAAGCTTGCAGATTTAATAAGTCAAGGAAGAGAAAGTTCTCTGAGAAATAATGTTACATGCAGCCACGATTACATACTTCATAAAAAAAGCAGCCTGGCTTTGGTTATTGAGATGGCTTGCATATTCTCTCAGTAAAAAATGAGCCCTTTTCGGAGCCTCTTTGAAATAGTGGGCTGCCATCCCCGAGGCCTGTACTGCAGTGCCAGTCTTCAAGGACTCCAGCTGTAAGCTGGATGACAGCCATATGCCTCGACGGGACTGCCACTGGGACGCGATGCACGTAGAAAGGAGCGCATTTGAAGTTTTTTTTCAGAGGTTAATGTACGTAAAAGAAAGGAAAGCTGCGTAAGCAACATTGGAAAGCGGTGGAGGACGTTAATTAGGAGCCTGTGTGAGAGCGTGAGTGTGGAAAAGCGGGTCTAATAATGAGAAGGTGTGAAGAAATAGCGGGACTCGGAAGAGCTGAGTAATTGCCGCGATCAGGCCTGAGAATCTCCGCACACCTCCGACCCCTGCGGTGTTATATAATATGCGCAATGTGGCTCCGCCTCCTGCTCTACATACACACTGCAATTTTGTATTACATTATGCATTCGTTCTAGTAATGCTTAATTACTGCTGCCACTGAAACATGATGTTAAGGACTATTAGCACATAGTACGAGATTCTCCTATTGAGACGGCTTCCCTACATGCTTTATCCTGACATGTCGCCCACCCAAGGGACACTCCCACTCACATCTCGCCACCGTTACGTGCTATTTAAAGTGCAGGTCTCTTGAGCCAATGAAGATTTCTTTAACTTGGTTTGCAGGGCTGTCAGAACGCAGACAGTCAGCCAACACTCACTTCAGGGGGTCCGGTAAGCTCCTTCAGCTCAGCTCTGGAGCAAAGTTAGTGAGTTTAGCACAGTGTGAACACAGAGAATTATTCCTACGATCTGCTGTATGCACGCTCATGCATATGGAGATCTCCAGCCCTCGTATCGGGATTACAGGGCGTGTGCGAATCGTGATACAAACAGTCGCACGAGCGTCTCCTCCAACTCTCCGCTCCCTCGCATCTTGCCAATATGAGAGGAGTTTGCGAGTTTCGGCAAGCTGTGCGTGTCTCACTTTTTGTGCGTCTGCATATCAGAAGCAACGACTTCCCCCGCCACGTCCCCCTCGGTTCTGTCTTTCTCTCTTTCGTTCCCTACCTTCCCCTTCAGCTTGAGGGGAAACATTTATAAGCGTGTAGGAGAAGGTGCAAGGAAAAGGGAGAGAAGAAAATATTAGCATGACACAAGCAGAAATCCCCCCAGAGGCGGTGTTTGGTTTCTGAAGGAGTACTTATCACCAAACAATGGCTTCAAGGGCGTAGAAACTTTCTCCCCACGCATTAAGAATTAAACTAAGGAACTAATTCCGTTGCCCTCCCCGCACCGCAAGGGAGGAAACGGATGAGGTGAGACACCGTGAAACTGGACAAGCAAGAGGAGCGGAAGAGAGAGAGCAAGAGACAAAGAGAGGGAGAGAGAAGGGAGGACAAAATAAACCACACAAATTAGATTAGCTTGCTATCTAATGTTGGACACACTGAAAATAGAGAGGGTTGGTGAAATTCTGAACTTAGGAATTGGCTTTCAGTTTATGAGTGCGAATTTGAATTGAACTGGCTGCATCGCAAAAAGGATTTTCAATTGTAATTTGAATCAGAATGAAACGAAGAGAAATTCATTTTAACTGTAATTCAAAGAAAATCAACAAATCACATCATTACTAAAATAGCTAATAATTGACTAATTCTTAATATAAAAATATATAATTATTACTAATTATATTTATGACCAATTATTATTTATTTTATGATAAATAGTTATTTATAAATGTATATAATTATAATTAGATTTATAAATATTATAAATTACAAATATCTCTTCCAACACCATGGCCAATACAATTAGACAATTCATTAAAATAATAATAATAATACGGACAAAAAAAAAAAAAAGTAAGTATTATAAAAATAAATAAGCATTTTATACATACAGTTTATTAACAGAATAATTACAAATATTATATTTAACAATATATAACAAAATATATATAATATAAGAATATTATATAATATTATATATTATATAATAACATATTTATATACAATATAATAAATCATACATGACATATGTAAAATTTAATCAAACAAAATTAATTTAATACTACTACTACTATTACCAATAATAACAAAATGACGATTTTTATGCATCGTCATCGATAAGCTTATGCATAATACTGAAAAAAAGAATTTAATTTCATTTTGATTGTACTTCTTTAAATTCAAATTACAATTCTGCACCCAGTTTGCTACCGCAATTCAAATTCAGGAATTGAACTGGAAATTTGAAGTCATTCATAATTCAGTTCTGAATGACACAGAAGCCTGAAAACTGAGCACAGAGCGAGACGGATCCATGGATCCCTTCAGCAGAAGGGCGTCACACAGGCAGACGTTAAGACAAGCATTGCACACAGCACTCTGAACAGAGAAGAAAAGGAAGCAGAGGAGGATGAGGGAATGAGGGAAAACGAGGGGGAAGGCAGACGTGCATTACAGAAGCATGCTCTACAAAGAGCCTCCTAACAAACACACATAACAGAATCCGGCAAGGGCTTTCCAACTTACAACAGTGCCCCAGATACAACCCTTCCTCACACAGCGAGGTGCAAAGGTTCATGCTAATTATAATCACGCTACCCTGGCTCTTCAATCTACTCGTCTAATTGGATTCATTACGCACATCTCACTAGGCCCTCCAAAGTTCAATGGGTGCTTAACTTGTTATTGTTTCTTTTTTTTGGAAAATTAAGAAAAAAAATCAAAGTTTATGCCGTTTTCGGCAAGAGATACTAATCAAATAAATATGCAAATGATAAATATTAATCAGAGTGCGTTGTCACCTGGGGCGTTGATTCCCAGGCACCTCTTTTCACGGAGCTCTTGCTCAATGACATTGTCAGTAAGTCTGAGCCCATTGTTAGTCTTTATGAGTTACTGCCATGGGAACAGAGAGACAGACAGGCAGAGACAGAAAGCTGGTATATTCTGAGGGTCTGTTCACTTCACACAAGCTATGAAACATCCTCCGGACTATAATGACAGCTGTGTATTTAGGTCAGCTTCATTTGCAGGATCCATCTTGCTCTGCTTAGAGAAACGGGCTGCTTTCTTTCCTTATCATTAGGAGTCCATTACGGCTGGCACACCCACCGAGTTATGGAGTTCTGAAATTACATTGGATGGAGCTGAGCCACGATAATGCACAAAGATCATCATTCAAGGTCTCATAGACTTCAGTCAGAGCAGACGCTGTATTTAATTTGAAGTAAACGAAAATGAGGCTGTGAAGGACGGAAATAGCCCGTTAAATATATTGTGCTGGCGTATACCTGGATAGAGTTCGTTCAGCCATTGAAACCTGGAAAACAGATTCCCGGTGGACATAACACAAGTGTGGTGGAAATTGTGAAGACGAGCGCAGGACCTAATTTAAACTAACCAAAAACAGTATATATTATCATCTGATAATACCATAGTACTACCATATTCTACTGTATAGTACCACGGTCATCACAGTAGCATATGTGACCCTGGACCACAAAACCAGTCATAAGTCACTGGGGTATATTTGTAGCAATAGCCAAAATTGTATGGGTCAAAATTATCGAATTCTCTTTTATGCCAAAAATCATTAGGATATTAAGTAAAGATCATGTTCCATGAAGATATTTTGTTCATTTCCTACCGTAAATATATCAAAACTTAATTTTTAATTAGTAATATGCATTGCTAAGAACTTCATTTGCACAATTTTAAAGGCGATTTTCTCAGTATTTTGATTTTTTTTTTTGTACACTCAGATTCCAGATGTTTAAATAGTTGTATCTCGGCCAAATATTGTCATATCCTAACAAACCATACATCAATGGAAAGCTTATTTATTCTTGATGTATAAATCTCATTTTTAAAACATTTACCCTTATGACTGGTTTTGTGGTCCTGGGTCACATATACTGAATAGACTGTATTTAAATATGGATATAAATATGAATGATATGGTATTACCATGTGATACCATAAATATACCATCTGCAACTTCCTGTGACTGCCCTCATAAGACAATGCTAATATACAGCAGAATATATATAAAGGGCCAGGCTAAAATAAAATAAAATATAAAATAAAGTAAAATATAAATAAAAAATACAATCATAAAATAATCATCAATCAGAACAATTATGATTTAACTAAATAAAAAATAATCTTGCTACTTATGTTTTTTTATTAATCAGAACAACTATGATTTGAATTAAAAACATTGTTGCAAAATGTTTAATGTTTAATGCAACAAGCAGGTTTTTAGGTAATTATGGTTACAATGAATGTAAAGAATTTTTTATTTTTTTTTTGCATGAAAAATGCCATGTGGAGACTAATGACATGCTCTTCATTAACTTTATGACAAAATAAAAAGCACATTCATCACAATACTGCTCAATTTTACATCAGCAGCAAAAACCCTGCAAACTAAATGTGAATATTCAATATAATCGGCCAACCCTATCTGGTACCCCGTTCCTTTTGTCACTCGTAAAATGACTTTGACACAGGTGTTCTTAGACTCATCTCACACATCCAAACAACAGACCGAAAAACCCACGCTGACATTAATAGGACCTGAACTCTCTGTACAACACCATATTTTAAAGCTCCATCAACAGAATGCAGGTAGACTTTCAGATGAAGAACCACATTCTAGTCTTGTGTATCTTCAATCCTTTGTTCTCAATCTTTCTACTTTCACAGTGTTTTCTGTTTTCCTTAGGAACTGCGGTCTCTTGTTGACCTTTCTCAGTACTACACATTTCTTTGATTTTAGAGCGAATCGTCTCTCGACGAGAGCTGCTGACACAGTGACCTAGCTCTGCTTGTCTCCAAAGACAACGGGAAGCAGATGAAACCATGTCAGACACTGGAAAAAGTACTGACATGCTCAGCGTTTGAAACGACTCTTGTACACACACAGCTTCGCTGCTATTGATTAGCGTGTGACAAGAGGTCCATTTAGAGGTTTTCCACTGCGAGAAAGGTGAGCTTTGTCACGCTTGAGTGTCTTCTAAAGGAGCGAAACGCACTTTAGTAAAACATAGACTTCACTTGGGCCCTTGTCAGTATGAAGGCGGCCTATAATACCCGCAGGAAGCTACTGTAGCTGTTAGCATTCCTATTGACAACACCTAAGGGGAACATGCTAAAAAGCAAAACCTGAAAAAGTCTGGATGGATTTAACACAAAAAGAAACAGAGAGAACACAAAGAATGTGACAAAAGCAAAACAAGACGAGCAAGCAAAGCAACTTTTTTTTGCATTTACACATCAAACTGAGAGCAGGTGTCCAAAGCACAAGACTTTCGTTCATCAATGCTCCGTATCTTCCTCGGCATGAAAGGCAGTCAGCCTGGCTCAGGTCCGCCACGGAGCTTTTGATGTTTAATTAATGTTCTGTTTGCGGAATATGCAAATGTAAATAAATGTATTAAAAAAACATACTGTAACTTGCCACCAGCAAAAGCCTGAAAGGACCAAAACATTTACTTTGTCAGAAATAATGAAATAAAGCCAAAGACACGAGCACTACTCCTCTTTACATGTTAATTTATGCATCTTTTCGCTGAAGACTGGAAAACAATCCTAATGAGTCATAGAGGCTGATAGTGAGAAGAGAATAAAGAAGAGAGAAGGAGGAAAAAAAAGGAAAGATTCATCTAGCACTATAGTTGCCACATATGTGCTGCCAGGGAGTAGGACACACATAGCATTCAGAATAAATAGGGATATTTCTGTACCGTTAAAATGCGCTCAAAATCTGAACCCTGCCAAAACAGCCATGGATACACGTCCCATAATTAACACACTGTCCAGATCCTGTTTTTTCCCTTTCAAGCCTTTTTTTTTTAATAACTGCTGCAATAATTTTGAGGTGTTTAATGCATTTTAGTATAAAAGTGGAGAGTGGCGCACGAAACAGGCTACATCTGAATTACTGTACTTGAATAGAATTTATTTCTTGATTATTAATGCAGTACATTTGGTAGATATGCCAGGTGTGCACTGCAAAAAATCATTTAATATTTTTGTCTTGTTTGCAAGTAAAAAAGTAAATATTCATAAACAACTTTAAGATATTATATATTTATTTTTCTAAGAGAATTAAGATATTCTCTAAAAACGAGAATAGATTTTCAACTATTACTAACCAAAAAGCATCAAATATACACTTGTGTTATTAAACAAGTACAATTTAACCATAAAAAGCAATGTCTGATTCATTATTTTTTTTTATGGATATTCAGCTCCTATGGCCTTATGGGATGTCCAAATGGGGTGTCCAAATGTTCAATGGTAGCACACTTTGCGGATGCAGTGGGTCATGCAGGTATTGCTCACCTGCATATTCGGACATCCTGCGCTTTACTACACTGCTTCTTATATACTGTATAGGAAGGAAGTACACACTAGAACTCAAGGGAGAATGCCAAAGGGATGTGCCACACAAGTGCGCAAACGTTTCAAGCAATGCAAGCCCAAAAACTTTCTTCTTATATGGCCAGACTTCAATCTTCACTGAGCGACTTATAAATATATTTAGTACTTTTCATTGTCATTTTTGAATGGCAGCATATAGTTTAAAGTCAGACATTTGACAGTAACCCTCTTCCCCTCTAGCAAAGGTTTTCTGCTGCCAGAGTGATGCCAGGACACTTTAAATATGGGAATGCTCGCTTCCACATTTTGACAGAGTTTTTACGTCTGCGGAATTGCGTAGATTCTGTTTCTATGCTAAAGCATAACAGAGAAACTAACCTAGCTCCTATCAAGGGGGCTTCATGCATGCATTCATGCAAACCGGTAGCGGGGCAACAACAGGGTCAGAATGATTGGGAAGTGATTCATCCAGACAAACACAGCACTCGAAAAAAAGAAGAGCTCCATGACCTCACTTCCCTTCCAAATAATGCCATGAGGACTGGAGCTGCAGGGAGGGCCACTCCAACCATCCTCCATCACGCAAACAAACACAAGAGACAGAGACAAAAAGGTACAGGTAGAAAAAAAAGACATCAAACCAGCCCTTTAAGGGCCCCCCTGAAGGAGACCCACAGGTCAGAATTCCAATAAGAAAGGTCAGAGGTTGAACTCTTCCCCGCTTGCAACGAGTGGTGTGTCCGGCGGCGGCCCTGAGAAGACGTCACACAGACAAAGACAGACAGAGAGACACACTGGAACAGAAAAAACAGTTTAAAGACAGCCAAAAAAGGACATAAAAGGACAAAGGGGGAAATGACGAGACATTTGAACATGGAAGGACTGGCGTGGACGACTGGCACTGGAGGGGTGAGGACATGAATGAAACATGAAGTCAGCGTTTCATGTGTCATCAGAGCTGATGGCAGAATGAGAACGGCATGGAAATGAAAGAGAATGAGCACCTTCCACAAGAGTTTCCCGCAGGACACAACCAAACACAAGCAGACATACAATGCTAATTAAACAACATCTATTTCGCTAACATAAAATTACAAGAACACAGAAAAACATTGCACAATTCTCCACACTCACCACAGGGCCCTTGTTGCTTGACGGGGATGTCTGTTTCGGTCCGGCACTCTTCAAGTTTCCTCTCGCAGTCGTTGGGGTATGTCTTTCCGTCCTTTCCGCACAGGGGCTTGTATGTGCCGTCACATTGTATGGGGTCACAGGAACACCGAAACTCTCCGTTTTCCAGCAAACACATGGCGTTGAATTTACAACCGTTCGGGCAGCCGCCTGGAGACCGGAGACACACGTATACATGCGTCAACAATGTGAAGAACGGCAGTAACCATCCTGGTGCTAATCAACACTGACTGGAGGCATCTCTCTTTCTCTCTCGCTCAATCAGACATCGGATATTGACTCACTCAGGGGTTTTGAATTAATTACCGTGCCTGATTATTTAATCAATTATCTAATTCCATTCAGATTGATTTGGGGTGTTTTTTTCCCACTCAGAGTTGTGTTAAGCTGTCACAGACGGGCCGTGGCAGTGTGTAATTACAGCAGCCTTTCATCTGTTTGAGAAAATTAAGAGACCTATTATGTTATTGTACAATCTGAGCTTGATTTATGTTTGATTGCATTATCCAACCTATCTTTAAGGATGTGACATACATGCTGATGAAAGTGGACTCACAGGAAGCTATAGTAATGGAAGTGGAATTTCATGAACTACATGAAACATCTTTCACAACCCTATTACTTCCACAGTGTGACGTATTTGTGAGTAAAAAGAATATTTAATGAGATAAAATCTAGGGCAAGACTTGATTTAATCCATCGGGAATCATTCGGATTGCGAAAACTGGGAGTTCCACATAAGAACGGACCTATGAGGGATTGCTGAGGAGAATTTCACTCCTGAAACACTGCTGGTGTTATGAAATATCTATAACCCTGCTCCGTGACACTTTGTAATGTCAGATCAAAAATGTAGCAAGTTATCACAATATTTTGTTCTAACTAATCAAAAAAAGCCTTTCTTAGCTAGTTAGCATTGTGCTATGCTAGTAGGCTAAGCTGTAGTTAGTAAACAACATCTTATCAAAGCTAAAAAATGTAAGGTGACCAGATTTCTGAATGGAAACATCCCACTTTTTTGTGCCTTCATTTATCCTTTAGTTAGCAAACTAACGGCTTAGTGTTCTAGCGTAGCATAGTGCTAACCTGCACTAAAAGGCTCTTTTGATTAACAATAACATGCTCCATCTGGAATTACTGTGAAAACTGGGTGCTTCATACAAGAACAGACCTAAAAGAGAGTTTTCAGTTTATTATAGAGTACTCTCTCGTGAAAAGCTGCTGGTGTAAATACCAATCCACCCCACATAATCATATCCCCTCTGGAAGTCTTTGTAATGTCTGGTCAAAAATGTAGCATATTATCACAATATCTTGTTCTAACTAATAAAACTATAGCCTTTTTTAGCCAGTTAGCTCTGTGTTAAGATAGTAGGCTATGCTAAAGAAAATATTAACAAAGTTAAAAATGGTGACTAAATATATCCCTTTCTTTGTTTTCATTTATCCTTCAGTTAGCAGCTAAGCCTACTAGCACGTCATATTACTAACTGTTTAAGAAAGACTCTTTTGATTAGCAATAACATACACATTTGATCAGGATGGGAAGGATCTAGAACAACTGGTATCTACTTTGAGGAGGTTTTGAGATATGGAAATAGAAAATTATGGTAATAATAGCAAATAACATGCATTACACTAACACTAATGACGTGAGTGATACATTTTGATTTACGTATTGAGAGCAGATCCCAGACACATGTTAACATGCTAGACATGTATTTAACAAAGTAAGACATTCATCGGAGACAAATACTATCATTTCTTGAGTTACACCAGCACAGAAACAGTTGCTCTGTACTGGGACAACAGTGGCCCACAAATAACACTGCTATCGCTCACGGCACAAACACAGTTCAGACACAGGCACACACATATACACACTAAGCCACTGTTCGCGTACTATCACAGCTGAACACACACTCTCTCTGCGCTTTGCCACAGGGCTTCAGAGCGAAGCAGGGACGATCTTTTCATCACCCGTGAAGATACAGTCTTGCCACAATACACCTGCCAGAGCCCGACAGGCAAATTGGATTTGTGGAGATTGGTATCGTGTAGGCATGACAGTACTGCTAACCTGACTTAATTTGTCCAGAGCCTCCTCACCGCAACCATGACAAAATAAATCAAATGCAGCCATAGGGCTCCTTTATCAGACACGAGCATGAGCTCCTGGGAGTCTGTGACATCTCTGCTTTAGGAGGAACTCACCTTTCTCCTTGCAGCTGCCTGAAGAAACCTTCTTGAGCTCCAGGTTGTTCTGCAGGGCCGTCCGCTCCATCTGACACTCGCTATCGTAAGTGTGGCCGTCGCTGGCGCAGATGGGCGTACTATCGGGCGGGCAGGAATTGGCTGGGGCAAAGGTAAACTGCTTGTAGGTCTTTGGGTTCACCCGACAGGCCACAGTCAAGCTGTTCAGAGTGTCACTGCAAGGATCTGAGGACAAGAGTGGAAAAAAATGTGTCAGACCGAGATGGCAATTCATGACTTTCATTGTATTTTGTTGATATAATGTTGATAATCTGAATCTAAATATTGCCAAAATGTTACCAAATACTACCAAAGCTTTCTTTGTGTTTTCATTTAGGCATCAGTTAACATACTAACAGCTTAGCCTATTAGCGTAGCAGTGTTCTTTTTAAATATGCAATACCATACTATGGAAGGCGGATACAGTCTTGCACAATACCGGCATCCATTCTGTTACCTCACAACTACATTTATTGTGCCTTTTTGTCACTATTATTTTTAGTAAAGTCTTTTTTTGGGCATTTCTGCCTTTATTGTTATAGGACAGTGTAGATGACACAGGAAGCAAAGTGGGAGAGAGAGAGGGGGGGTAGGGATCAGGAAAGGTCCTTGAGCCGGGATTTGAACTCGGGACGCCCGTTGCACAACAGTGCTTTATGTCGGCACGTGGCCCATGAGGCAATCTGTGCCGACTCACTATTATTTTTAACAGAAAAGGTAAAACCGTAATGTTATGAAGCTAGACTGACACGGAATAGAAGAATTGTTGAATAAAGTTGATATTTTTGTTTTCTTTGCACACAAAAAGTATTCTCGTAGCTTTGTAACATTACGGTTGAACCACTGTTGTCACATGGACTATTTTAACAATGTCCTTACTATCTTTCTGGGCCTTGAATGTGGTACATGTTAGTGGCATTGCTGTCTATGCAGTGTCAGAAAGATCTCAGATTTGATCAAAAATATCTTTTGATATTTGCATTCTGAAGATGAACGAAGGTCTTACGGGTTTGGGACGACATGAGGGTGAGTAATTATTACATTAAAACATTAAATACATAAATCTTACCAACCATAAAAGTTTTGAACAGCAGTACATGTATATTTTTCCTGTAGATCTTGATTAACTTTTTTTGATAAATGTTGGATTTAAACACTTAAGGAAAGCGCACCTCCAGGACCAGAGTTTCTGGTATCTGAGCTCATGCCCTATCCACTACTCTACAGCAACAATGCCATTTTTTGACTAGAATGTTCTTCTTTTTCTAAGCATCTTCTAGGCACTACTGATGGAGCTGTTGTCAGTGGCGTGTCATTTATTGAGAAGAAATACTGAAAAGTGAAAAGATAAGGGTGACAGCTGACGGGACGGGAGTGATGAGTATGTGGGAGCTGATGGGTCTTTGTGGCTGCAGGGGGCTCAGGGCCCTGGCCCTGTATGGCAAGATCATAATTGTAATAGAAATGCCATGATGGTTATTGAAATAAGTGTGACAGTTTC
>JAFVLL020038271.1:0-75857 GCA_021397915.2 Tor tambroides | reverse complement strand
TACCAGGAGATTTTGCTGACAAGCTTTATGGAGATGCTGATTTCCTTTTCCAGCAGGACTTTAGCACCTGCCCACAGTGTCAAAACCACTTCCAAATGCTTTGCTGACCATGATATTACTGTGCTTGATTGGCCAGCCAACATGTCTGACTCGAACCCCATATGGAATCTATGGGATATTTTCAAGAGAAAGATGAGAAACAGTTGATCCAACAATCCAGACGAGCTGAAGCTCAGTAGTGCCTCAGCAGAGCCACAGGCTGATCGCTTCCATGCCACACCTCACTGATGCTGGAGTTTGTGCTAAAGGAGCCCCGACCAAGTATTGAGTGCATAAATGAACATACTTTAAAGAACTTGAACTTTTCTGTTTTGCAGATCCTTTTTTGATTGATCTTAGAAAATATTCTAATATTCTGAGATACTGGATTTTGACTTTCAAGAGCTGTAAGCTCTAATCATCAAAATGTAAAAAAAATAAAAATAAAAATTGAAATGTTTTACTTTACATATGAATCTAGAATATATGAAAGTTTCATTTTTTTTAAATAAGTTACAAAAAAAAAAAAACTTTTTCACAATATTCTAATTTTTTGAGATGCACTTATACTTTCCTGACAGCCTCACAAATAAAATCTGAGCCACAAAGCTTTGAATGAATAATACTTTGTCAATAGCTGTTCAACTCAACTCTCAGTGCAATGGTTTCATAAAATAATTTATGACTTAGGATTGTGATCGCTTAAACTTCAACTCTTCTAAACTTTTCACTTCCTGATTCCTAAATACAACCTTGATTCTGTAAACAGCTGAGAGAAATCATCAAGAAATCACTCTTTACATGTATACCAATTACTGTAGAAATAAGTAATTTAGTTATGACTTTACTAAACTATGGATTCAGACATATAATCAAAGGATAGTTCATTTGATCAGCAAGTAACTAAAGGCTACCAAGAGTATGAAGAACTTAGCAGAGAGACTAAAGCAACTGCAAATATACATTACTGTAGAATTATACATATTACAGTGGAAATATGTATTTAAACATCAGATTGATATTGATTTAATGCATGAGAATGAATCCAGAAATGTGTTTGTTCAAACCTACCTTTGTCTCAACAATGAAAAACATCAAACACAAACTTCATTAAGTTCATTCTGTCTCTAAATCCTTAAACTGATTACATTATTATTCGCAAACAGCTTTTCTCTCTTGGTGTTGTCCATGTTCTTCTTTTCACTGAACTGAGTCTGTTAAAACATTTTCACTTTTGACTTAAACTGGTTCAACTGGTTTGTCTGTTTAACTGCAAGAGATGTAAAACATGGGCATGTGTAAAACAGGTGAACCAGTTTTTGTTCATTTCTGAATATGCCAACATGTTATGACCCAGCTCAGTGTCACAACATAAAGAGGGCACTTATCAAAATTGGTTTCAATATAGAAAATATAAATTTATTTAAAGTCAAACAAAACATGTATAAGGCAAAAAATTAATAAAAATAAATAAGTAAAAAACACCAACATAACTACAAAATGTTGGAAATGGGGAGTGGAAGCAAAATGGGGGAAAAAAGTCCCCCAAAACCACTCTTCAACCAGAGAGCTTCTTAAAAAGGTTTTCCACAGGTGCCGCACATTTTTCAGTCCTGCAAGCCAAGAGGAGCCTCTGCCCTAAGAATTCTCCACAGAACAGACAGAAGAAAAAGAGGCAGGGCTTTAAAACCGCATCTAATGGCATACTGAACTGCAAAACTACCAATACTTAAACTATCACATAATGAATAATTACTACATTTTGTGAATATTTAATTGTCACACTCTCAAGTGAGCATTAGAGACCTCTGGTGGTGAGATGAATGTACTGAACTAGATACAATCATCTGACCTTAAAATATTAAACCATGCCATCACTGATTCTTGAGAAATGAGACTAAACATGTGCCACAACTTCACCTGGCATTAGTTTTTGAAAACAGCAACATGGCAAGCCTTGTTAAAATTAATACTTGATACCTTTTTTAAGCTAACAGAGTTGATTCATATTGAGTGACAAACGTCAAAAAAAAAAAAGTTTTGTTAGGAATTAGACTTTTATTAAATATTAATTGAATGTTACAATACTTAATAACAGTTAACTGCAAAAAATAAATAAATAAATAAATAAAATCTCAAACTCTCCTGATCATTGAGTCTCTACAAAGACTAAATCTGTCATGAGTTTGATCCACATCTTTAACCCTACTGAACAGTTGTGATTGTAAGACAGACAGTTGAGAATGAGTGATCAGGAAGAGACACCAACCTTCCACATGAAGCATAAGATGAGTTCCACAGCCTTTAATATCTGTAATCAAGTGTGTTTAGAAATTGTTACTCACTGGAGACTGTTTAATCTCACAGAGACATTGAACTACAGGCACAAAAAACCCCAAATCCAGCATAGAGAGGTTCAGTGAATGTGGTGTTGAATGTGTGTAAGTGTGTGTGTGTGTGTGTGTGTGTGTCAGAGACGCTGTAGAAGGACAGAGTGCCGGCTGACCAGTCCAGATACACTCCTACTCTGTTAGAGCAACATAAAGGGACAGGTACATATATTGTTTTCATTGTGTTTGGCAGTGAAATCGTTTTTATAACAGTTCAGAATCCAGGATTTTTCATTGTATCCAAACCTACTGTCATACCAGCTTTTCCTACTGATTCCTTTATAGGTCACTGCTATATCAACCACTCCGCTCCATTCAGCCTCCCAGTAACAGCGTCCAGACAGACTCTCTTTACATAGAACCTGAGGCCATTCATCAAATCTCTCTGGATGAGTCAGGATACGGCTGATTCTGCCCCACAAGTGTCACCTTTCTGTTCTCCTCAGACAGAGCGACAAGAGTGTGTACTGTGTTTGAATCCAGTGTGAGATCACATGCATCTGAACACAAGAAGAGAGATTATATCATTTACTGTATACCACAACAAAATGATGAAGGTGTGTTTGTGTGTGTGGGAGAGAGAGTGATCTCCACCTGTCCCCGCAATTCAAAAAGCATTGTAAAATAACTAAATATTGATTACTGATTTAATTCAAATCTACACATGACAAAATGTTTCTGTGATGTGAGATATATGCTATCATTATATGCTTTAACATTAAGATTTGTACTCATAGAAATTGCTAAAGTAGTCAAACCTGTTCATTAGAAGGGGGCGACCCAATACTTTTGGCAATATAGTGTGTGTATATATATATATATATATATATATATATATATATATATATATATATATATATATGCAATGAATCGTACCTAACATTGAAAATGTCCACACTGAATCTCCAAATTAATGTAAAAACAGCAAAAACTATAAGTAAAAAATGTTTGTTTGCATTTTTTTTAACCAAGTACTATTAATGAAGGCCAGTATCACCGATACTGACAATGATGCCTAAAGCCATTCAACATTACAGTATTGTTTTTAACCCATAAGGGAAGCATGACACAAACAGGAACCATAACAGAACTTCAAAATAAAAGACATGAAAACATGAACATGAAACAAAACCCAAAACAGACCTTACATGATGATGGTTATTTGTTTTGAAAAATGAAGTCAAGGTTTTTGCAGCTTTTATTTTTGAAGAGAGACCTCAAACACAAACACACATTATTTTTGACAGCCCTTATAAATATATATAAATGTAATTGATTTGTGTGACCTACAGTTGTGTGGTCCTGCTGTAATCCTGATCTCTCCTCCATGATCCACACTATAAAAACAAAAATGTTACTCAATTTACATGAATAAATGAAGATTTCATATAAAAATAAAGTGGGTATTAAATTGAAATGAATCTCTCATCTAAACACTTTATTGCCTGTAAAATGATCATTTCTACCATAAAATGAAGTAACATTTTAATCCTTAGCTAATTATCCAAATGCCACATGAAGCTCCTTTGACACTTGAGCCATCAAGAAAAACTGTTCCCCTCATCTCATGATCTCTGACTAAATTCAGGTTTATTAATTAGTAAATTGTAATTATATAGTTCAACCGTTGACTTTCTAATCAACAATGAACTCAACATCAAATGCATTCTGTTTTCTTTTCTAAAGCTCATTCAGATCATTTACATACAGCTTTGCTAATGTTGTACAATGCTGATTCTGTTTGCTCACAAACTTGGAGCTGTTTATATGATATCTCCTTACATATGCTGAGGAGCAGAAAAAATGTGTTAATCTCCATTTGCTTTCCTTTCTTTAATCTGAAATCCTATTATATTGTACAGATATTTAACACAGGCAGATGTCACACAAATACAAGCAACAGAACTTATCAGCCATCTTTTATATTAAAAACATAAGACAACCTTGCATAAGGATTCTCCTTCTCTTCCTTTTTTCTTCGCTTCTGCCTTGGAGATGCGCTATATTGTGACAAATATATGAATATTCAATATCTTGAAAACATCTCATTAAATGTTTCACTTTCACTACAGCAATTAAATCATGTTTATACTCACTCAGGGTCAGAGGTCACTGCTTCATCACTGAGAGTGGAATGGAAACGGGCAGAAACAGGCTTCCATATCTTTTAGTCCCTCTTTTAAATGGAATGACAGGAATGATTAGTGTTGAACATACTTGAGTTTGTCCAGTCTGTAGTTTGGATCAGAGAGCAGCTTGACTAATGATTGTCCTGGGTGATTGTAGCTCAGATCCAGCTCTCTCAGGTGTAAGGGGTTTGAACTCAGAGCTGAAGCCAGAAAACAACAGCCTTCCTCTGTCACCATACAGCCAGATAATCTACAAATAAACACAAACTCAAATTCACATGAAATCATGAAATCAGTTTTTAACAATTTGATGTTAATAAATGTTGTTTATGGTCGCTTTGAATAAAGTAATGTAGCACTTTTTATCCACAGATCACTAATTACAGGTTCATCTCAGCTGGAGTCACTGTAAAGCGCTATGTCAAAGTGTATGTCAACTTCTGCACAGAGACAGCTTTTCCAATTCCAGCGATGCCTTTAGTAAGAACAGTCTTGATTTTGTCTTTCTCCTCACATCCTGCTTCATGTAAGGGTTTAAAGATGTCATTGCAGTAGATTGGAATGTCTGGTGTTCTGGCTGTATTCTCCATCTGTAAAACTCTGTAATGCAGAGCTGTGTGTAGATCCTGTTTAGGAGGGTTTGATTCTTTTCTAGTTTGATTCCTTCATATAATCTCTCCTATTTTTCTTCATGCTGGTTTTGTGTTGGTCTTTGATTCTCTGCAAGACATCATCCACTGGTTGGAGAGAATTGTGCTGCATGTGCTCAGTCTCCTCCAGCAGTGTGTCTCTCTGCAGGGCTGCTGCTTTGACATGCTGCTTGCTAAATTAATCAATTAAAAATAAAAACAAAAAAAGGTCAAATCTAAATTTCTTAATTTTGCAGTAAAACATTTTTTACATAATCACCCTAAACTGTGTAAAGGACTGTTGTCCCCAGCCAACGTGGTTGTATTAAAGGCAAATACAACCCAATACTATAATTAAAAAAAAAAAACTCAATTGATCATCACTTCAATGTTTTCACCACAATATCTCATGTATCTTGTTTTAGTTGAAAGAATATCTCATTGAAAATTGCTCTGCAGCAGTTGAATCGTGTTCTTACTCACTCATGGTCAGAAGTCACTGCTCCATCGTTAATATTAGGGGGGCTTCCAACGGATTCGTCACTCTTCATAGACACAGCTGGGTTCTGGAGATGCTGCTTTATGTTTTTGAACAGCATCCTCCTCCTCTGCAGAGACACATGGTAAAACACCTAGAACCCAAGACACTCCAAACTACTGTAATGACATCTTCAAACCCTTACATGAACTAAAATGTGACAGAAACAATAAAACAAGACAGTTCTTACTAAAGGAATTGCTGGAATCACTAATATTAGAGGGGCTGCCAATGGACTCAAAGCTCTTCATAGACACAAGACCATGTTTTAGAGATGCTGCTTTATATGTCTGAACAGTACACTCCTCTTCTACAAAGCCATGGAGAAAACAACAGCTATGAGAATGCTATGAGGATTTGAAAAAAAAACTAATCCAAATTAGAAATTCTAATTTAGAATGTTGAGCAACAAGTTCTCAACTATGATGTCACAAAGATTCTTAAATTCTCATCAGCACTGGCTCTCCACAGAGTTCACTAAACATCAGATTACTTCAGTAAGAGTTTGATCAGCTTGAGTTGAAGCTGGATTGCTGTGAGAGGACATGGAGCACAAAATAAGTGACACAGCCTTTAACGTGTTTGATGAAGTTCGCTTACAGGGCGAACACACAGACGTCATCATCAAGGTTCAGGACAAAATTTTTAAAGTGCACAAGATCATCCTTTGTGGCTGCAGCCCTTATTTTAGGTGAGGACAGACATTTGCACAATGATTTATATAGAAGAGTTATTTTCAGAAGTGTTTCATCTTTAAATTTGCTCCACAGAATGCTTTTCTCCACCCAATGGACCAACGTGGAGGAACAATCCTACAATATTCCAGGAATGTCCCCGGACACTATGTCTCTTATTATTCAATACGCATACGCAAGACCTCTCCTCATTACTGAAGAGAACGTGCCAGAGCTCTTGGCAGCGGCTGATCAGTTTTTAATCTCAGATCTAATAGATGCCTGCTGCCAGTTCCTGGATGCAAACTTATGCCCAGAGAACTGCATTAGCACATGCATGTTAACAGAGTGTTTCCCCTCCTGCTCAAAACTCCACCGTAAAGCAAGGCTTTACATCCTGCAGCACTTTGAGGAGGTGATGCAAGTATCTGAGGAGTTCCTGGAACTCCCGCTGGGACATCTAGAGGAGACGATTGCTCAGGATGAGCTGAACGTCAAACAGGAGGAGGTGGTTTTTGAGGCCATTGTTCGCTGGATTGGTCATGCACCTGAAAACAGGAGGAAACACATTGCTGTGCTTCTTTCAAAGGTAAGACTGAGATACAAGTTCATTAAGCATAGTTTTCTCTGTATCTCACCCTTTTTTCATTTTGCTGATCAAATAATAAACAATAAGCATTATAATAATCACTTACATAAAATACAGTATGGCACTTGCCTGAGATATACTTTACAACAAATAGGAAAAGAAAACAAACAAACAAAAAAAGGTATGAAATCATCATTAAATCTTCACATAGGCCTTGCACATTATGCTTTACTTTTTTAAACCAAGACCCCAAGACCAAGGCCCATTTTTGTTTATGCATCTAGACTTTTCCCATAATTAGACAGAGATTATAACGCCACATTTGGTTTTACCTCTTCATTCACTGTACCTCAGGTTCGAATGGGGTTGATGTCACCAGACTACTTCATGGCTGACGTAAGAAACAATGCACTGGTGTTGGAGAGCGAGGCATGTTCGGACATTATCATCAATGCAATGAAGGTCATTTTTGACCTCCACATGGAGGAACCCGCCAGCTCAGAGCTCGCAAATCAACTGACACGCCCACGTCTGCCCTTTGAGATCCTACTGGCCATCGGAGGGTGGAGCATAAGCAATCCCACCAATGAGATCGAGGCATATGATGCAAGGGCGGACTGTTGGGTCAACGTGACTCAAGACGATGAGCTTCCCAGAGCCTATCATGGCACAGTGGTCCTGGATGGGTTCGTCTACTGTCTTGGTGGCTTTGACAGCGAGAATTATTTCAGCAGCGTCAGGAAATTCAATCCCATCAGTCATACTTGGCAAGAGGTGAGCATTGTTCCTTGTCCAAGTATCAGTTAGTTTGATTTGTGACTATGTATTTGGACTAAACCATGGGTTTGGGAATAAAAGTGCTTGGGTAGTGTTTCAAAAGCTAGTAAGTTGCCTATGTAGACAGCATTTCTGGGTGCACATCATGGGTGCACTTGAACATGAAAAAAGTTGTTTAGGTTGGCAAATCACTCAGATTTGAAACAGCCAAAAATGACTTTGATGGTACCATGGTATCAGAAGGTAAAGTTATTGTACTTTGATATATACACTTGGTGAACATATTTATATGGTATTTAAATGGTACTGTAAGTTACTTGGTAATACCATGGTAAAAAAGAACTAAACTGAATATCATGCACCCCCCCCCCCCCCCCCAAAAAAAAAAAACTCAAATAAAATGAATGAAAACTATACACATATTTAAAAATTATTAAATATTACATTAAATTAGTATTTAAAAATAGTAAATTAAATTAATAAAAAGTAATAAAAAGGATAAAACACAACAATATTATCAAAACTAACTCAAATGTAGAATGAAAATGGAAAATAAAAATGAATAAATAAAAGAAAATAAAAAAATTCTTTAATAACTGATAATAATAATTCATAAAAACTGAGACTAATTTGGAGTAAATACATGGCTTTTTGAATAACAATGCAATCAAAACATGAGCTGCATTTCAAAACCTGGCGAGCTGCCTAACTACACGTTATTGCCCAATAATGCTGTTTATATAGGCAACATCCTTTGTTTTGATCACAGTCATGATATGTAGGAGAAATAACCAGTCAAATGATTTGCTGATATCAGGTGGCTCCCATGTATGAACGGCGATGTTATGTTAGTGTTGCTGTCCTGGATGGCCTCATTTATGCCATTGGAGGTTTTAATGGATACGGACGGCTAAAAACAGCAGAACGCTACAATACAAACACCAACCAGTGGACAATGATGGCATCCATGAACGAACGGAGGAGTGACGCCAGCGCCACCACACTGCAGGGCAAGGTGAGCACATTTACCCATGACTCCACACTCTACTGTTTAGAATAAGTATTGTAGAAAACTTTTTTTCTTAAAGTCATTCACCTGCAAAAGTGATTTAATGGGCGTGTCAGACACTGTATTTGTGTGTGTTTTGCAGGTTTATATCTGTGGTGGTTTTACTGGGGTCGAGTGTCTCGTCTCAGCTGAAAGCTTTAACCCTGAAACAAACCAGTGGAGCCTCATCTCTCCCATGAGAAGCCGCCGCAGCGGTGTGGGTGTGATCACTTACGGAAATCTAGTTTATGCTGTGAGTACCACTGTCATTTTTGTATCAATGTTATACTATTACAATTTTTCAAATTTGTTTTTATCATTTGATTTTTTACATTTTATTGTTATATTTTCTGGTTTCATTTTAATTTTAGTTAACTTCTATGTATTTTTTGCATGATTTTCATAATTTTATTTTTAAATATGTTTATAGTTTATATTAAGTTTTCGTTTATTTAGTTTGAGCTACTTTAGTACTTCAACTTAAATTAAACGAAAATGTTGCCTTGGCAATTAGCTGAAATAAAAGTTTAAGTTTTTTGTTTAATTTCAGTTCATGTTTATTTTGTGTCAAGTATTGTTTTTTATGGTTTAGTTTAGTTTAGTTTATAATAACACATGTACAGAGTTAATGTTTAATCTATGTTAATGAAAGTGTTTTATTTATAGTTTCAGTTTTGGTTTAAATTGGTTTAATTGAATTGAGTTTTGTTTTGTTAGTTTATAATAACCCTGCTGAGTATTATACACTCATAAAAACAAGATGTTTAAAGGTGGCAACTTAAACTAAATGAAAGCTTGCTTTTAAAAAGTTCATGTGATTTGAAGTAATGAAAATATTTTTTTTTAAATGGTTTTAATTAAGTTTAAATTTAGTTGGAAATTTAGTCAATTTAGTGTTTAAATGTGCCACAAAATTGACTTTTCAAACATGGATACTCAAAAATGCATGCATGGGTGCAAAACATTTTATATTAACAAATAAATGCACGTTTATGTCTCAAGGTTGGTGGTTTCGATGGTGCCGCTCGATTGCGAAGTGCCGAGGCCTACAACCCTCTTAATGACACCTGGCATGATATACGGTCTATGATAAACCCACGCAGCAACTTCGGCATTGAGGTGAGACAAAGACATCTAATGTGATTTCTGCTGAAATTGCAGTTTTTGAAGCTTCTCATTGATACATACTGACCATGTTACATAGAGTTATTTGATTTGCTAAACTGCAGGTGGTGGACAATCAGCTGTTTGTTGTCGGGGGGTTTAATGGCGTCGGCACCTGTCGTGATGTGGAGTGTTACGACCAGGTGACAAATGAATGGTAATGTTCACAAACACTGCAGCTCACTGATCATTTCACACTGCATGATGTTATGTAACCTACTAATTTAGTACCTAACTGTGCAAAAAAAAAAGAGCAAGAAAGAAAGGAATGGCCATTTTTCGTTCATAATGTGATGTATTTCTGAGACAAATTGGACCTTAAATCAGAAAAAAAAAATGGATGGGAGTTCATTTTATCAGTGTAGAATTGATTGGCTCTTGAAAAGTGTCTTTATGCAACTTTATCTGCCTTTTTCCACAAAGGGATGAAGTCTGCAGCATGAGCATTTCCCGCAGTGCTGTGAGCTGCTGTGTGATATCCGGGTTACCTGATGTCACACAGTACGTGGTGGATCGAGACTCTTTAGAGACATCAGATGAAGAGTCTGACGGTGACTGATCGACCTCCATTGGATAACTGACATTTGAACGAAAATGCTCACTGAAGAAACATCACAGCAGAAGGCCATGCCATATGATATGAGTAAATGCAGTTTAAAAAAAAAAAAACGTGTTGAATTGTGCACTTTAATCTTAAGGAATAATTTCTTCATTGGAACAGATTTGGAGAAATGTAGCATTCCATCAGTGTCTCAGCAATGGATCCTCTGCAGTGAATGGGTGCCGTCAGAATGAGAGTCCAAACAGCTGATAAAAGCATCACAATAATCCACAAGTAATCCACACCACTCCAGTCCATCAGTTAGTGTGTTTGTAAGAAACAAGTCCATCATTAAGGATTCTGGCCTAAATGCTGATTTCATAATATATAATAACGTTTCCTCTGATGGCATCCATTCACCGCAGAGGATGCATTGGTGAGCAAGTGATGTAAAGCGAAATTTTCCATGAAGAGAAAAACTCATCGACATCTCGGACAGCCTGAGGGTGAGTACATATGACAATTTTCATTTTTGGATGAACTATTTCTTTACACCCAGGGATGATGTGGTTGAGTGGTTAAAGATCCGAGTTTTTATTCAAAACCTGCAAGGGGTATTTTAAAAATGGTGTATGCAAGAAGTGACAGAGCAGAAATGCAACAACAAATGTCTTGTTTACTGAGTAAACTTTTTTTTTTTCCAAAAAACTTTCTCTTTGTCTCTTAAAGGTGTCTTTAACAGGATTGTAAGCTGACTGACTAGATTCAATTTTCATTTTTTAAGCATATGTATATGAATTCTATGGCAGCCTGTTTCCACCACAGAATAAATCAATTGTGGCTTTTTAGTTCACAATTATGACTTTTTTTGTGAGATATGAACTTAGAACGAGAAGGAAAATGTCATAATTGTGAAATGAAAAGTTGCAAGTTTTAATTAATTTATTTTTATTCATCCTGTCTGTGTTGGAAACAGGCTTCCAGGGGAATTCTTTCATTGCTTCGGATCATTTCTTGTTGAATCTGTCAGTATTTTCTGTTTCTGTGTAGTGGACTGAATATGTTATTAGGTGGAAAATATGTGCTGACATTAAAGCAGAGTCACTAATAAAATTTAATAAAATGATGATACTGTAGATGATTTCCAAGTTCCTTAAGACTGTATTAAATGTGAATTTTGGGTCTCACAGTTTTGCTGCTCATTGTTTTGTCTATAAAGTTTTTGCACCCTCATTCTTGACTTGTGAAAAAAGTCCTGTATAAATGACTTATTTCATTTAGTGATCTGTAAAATATTGCAGAAATTGTAATGCATGACATTTCTCCACTCTTCACTACAATATATATTTACTTTCTTCACTTACAGCATTTAAAATCAAATACACCTGACAGAGAAAAAAATAACATTATTTTACAGCAGAATTTTGATTTTTTCCCCCCAGGGTTTCATATAAAAATATGACACTGATACCAAAAACCTCAGACATAGTATGGGTGATCATTTATTCATTTTTCTTTGAATAATCAGGTAAAACAGTTAATAAAATGTATCAGTAAGAGTTGCCATCTATCATACATTTTTGAATCCCTGTCAGTCATACAACATAATAGATATATCAGATTCAATGAACATAATTTAATTACTGACACAAAGTGTAAAGTTCTTTATTCTCCACTAAAGTAATGACAACAGTGTAAAGAACTTCAAAAAAACAAGTAGCACTTAAACTAAAATTAGAATTCATAAGATCTGAATGCCCAAAACAACAAATGCCCTGTATCCATGTGAAACAACAGATTAAACATAAAATTACAAAATACCAGAATAAATCAACAATCAAAACTTATATATACATATTCAACAACTTGATCTGCATTAGAAAATCAACGCTGTCTGTAATATCACTGTGAAAAATGACTTGAGCTGAGTTAGTGAGCAAGAGACGCTATTCTACTGATTATGAAACATGTGCAATGCTTAATTCAACCACTAAAGCAAATACTCCGACAGAACTGACACTGCCATATCGACAAAGACGACATGAGGATGCATTTTAAAGGCCAATTGCACGAAAATGCAAAAGGCGATGCGTTTTCAATCTAAACAGACAGCAGAAATAAAGTGCACTCACAAAATCCTGATATTCTACAGCACATAAACACACTTTAAACATTTATCATGCATGACAATGCCAGTGACAACACTGAGGTGAACAACTCTATGGGGTCTCGCATGCCACACGCACAAGTACAAACAACAGTGTACAGGAAAGATTTCCTCATGGTGAAGTAAAGGGATAGAGAAATGCCTTTATCCATATTAATATTCTATATACTTCTGTTTTCTCAAATGCAATGCAAGTTGCATTTGAACTTTCCAAGAAACGGCTTATATTTGAGCTAGTATCACTACAGAAATGTTCAACCAGATTGTCACACACATACGATACGGTAAGAAATTAAACTAGATATGATGCCACAGTATTTTTCTCAGACACATCACTTGAGGTCGCCGCTATCACCCTGGATGGTCTTCTTGATACGCAGCAACATGGTGGTCTGCCATTGGTCGAGACGGGAGATCGAATCAAACTCCTTCACCTGGAGAATAAAACACAAGATTTAGAGATGCAACGTCAAAATGAGCTTAAAAAAAAAGGTAAAATATAGACAACATATTCGTACAGTGATTTAAAAAAAAAAAATTCATTATTTGAAACAAATAAAATAAATGAATTAAAAAAAATTATATATTAATTGAAAAATTTAACTAATTTAATTATTTTATTTTAGTTAATTTTAATGTAGTTTAACTTGATGTACTAAACTAAAACTAAGAATGAAATAAAAATAAAAAACAGAAACTAATAAAAAAATGACAAAAGCACAAAAAATACTAACAATTACAATGAAAAGAGAAAAAAAAATAAAAAATAAAAAAATAAATATATATATATATATTTAAAATATTAATAAAAACTATTTTTAAAAGTTCTTTTGAAAGTCAGTTTCTGTATAGACCTTCAAAAAAAAGGAAAGAAAATTTCTTTTCAGCAAAATTAAAACTATTATGTAAGACAAAATTATTATTAAACGCAACAATGTAAATGGTAACACAAATATCAGTATCACCCAAAATTAATTTATTAAAGCGTTAGAAATAAATTTGCATAAAAGGTATAAACAAAACAAGCATTTTTGTAATTGGACTTTTGATTGAAAACCTCACAGTTACTGAGATGTAATATGTGACAACTAGCCCCAGTCTCCCTTATACAGTATGATCATCCAAAGCACTGTTCATTTGAAACTTTATAAACTTACGGCTTCAGTGAATGCCTCGCTGTTCTGCTCCTCATGTGCCTCCAATAGTTTCTGTATGCAAAGACAAAACAATCAATGCAAATTCTGCAAAATATGACAACCACATTACTGCTCAATTCAGAGTATGCATACTGACTGACCGCATTATACTGTGTATATATTTACTACTGCTAATCAAATGAAACAAATGCACTTACTTTCAACAGCTTACATTCTCTTGAATCAGAGAATGCTGGAAACATCCCTTCATACTTTTCAATGGCAAGCTGAAAGAAAACAAACACAGAGCCTTTATACCAGATGAGCAACCACTGAATTCATCATTCAGCACATTTCTACTATGGACTTGGTAACTGAAAATGTTTGCTGCGTTAACACCACTAGGTGTCAGTGCAAGACAGACAACTGCAAAATCAACCAGCATAAAACACTCAGTGCTTATTTAGGGACTACTAAATGGGATTGTTACTGTAAGTGACTAAACGGCCTACAAAGCTTTTTACTCCAAGTTAAAGAGTTAAAAAGGACTCACCTTTGCATTTAATTCATCCACTATGAAGTGGCACAGAGCTGCTTTCCAGAAGTACTCTTTAGCGTTGTATTTCAGCAGAGGGTTGTCCATCGTGCTGGTTGCAACCTGAACGTGAAGAGAAAATTAACTTTCATTCCCTCTGTGTTCATTTACAAAGAGGAGAAGATATGATTAGGTTTACAGTGCAAACATGAGGATGTGCAGAAAAACATGCTGAAATCTTTTGCTAACCACCCTTATATTTTATATGGCTCCAATAATGTTACTTGCTCAATAGATCTCTTTGATTACTAATTTTAGCAGATGCTTTCTTGCTAATAATACATTTTTGCTCCCTCCTGGCTGTTGGACTGAAAGACAAAAATATTGATATTACATGAATTGCTTATTCTGGGGTTAAACTTTCAATCTTTCGGTTAATAAGCCTGTCGCTGGTTTGCAGACATTTGACTTCTCGTTCTCGTTCTCATTTCCCCCCACTGTGCAAAAACTAAATGAGCTCACTCAAAAACACATGCAACCCCTAATCTACGGTGTACACTCTAATAGAACCTTTTCAAATCCATTATTAAATTTAATCAATTTAAAAGAAAGCTATATATTTTATGTTAGAATTATAGAGTAAAAATTATATTATTAATATGTAAAAAAATATTTTGTTGTATCTTATTTCTTTATTACATTTATATTTTACAGGGTTATTATAGTAACCAAAACGGTAACTGAAATAAAATGTAACAAAAATGTAAACATATTTTATTTTAGCTAACTGCCAAGGAAATGTTTAACTTTAGTTTAACTTGAACTAAAATAACTACATTTAAAACTAAATCTAAAATGAATAAAAAATATAGACATATTTTAAAAAAGCAAACTAATAAAAATGACAAAAACACAAAAATGACTAAACGTTTAACAAAAATTCGAATCAAAACAGAAAATATAAAAATAAAAACTAATTCAAATTAGCATCTCAAAAATACCACTGTTTAATGATAGTAATCATGTATTTATTTAGTTTGACATTTTTTATAAAAATAAATCAATAATAATAAAAGAAGGGTTGAGTGTGTGCCAGTAACCTGCTCAAAGATCTCGATGGCTTTAGGATACAGCTCGAGCTGAGCGCTGTATGAGCCCACCTTCAGCAGACACTTATTAGCAGAGCTTCATGAGAAAACACACAGCAATGCAAATGAGCATTTACAACATTAAAAGGAAATGGAAGATAATTATAAATATTGAATGACATTCTGAATTTACAATGAATAGACAAACCTGTTTGACTCTTCGCCTTTGTAATAGTCCGCGGCCTGCTCGTAATGGGCGATGGCCTAAAACAACATCACAACAGACAGGCCAGTTAGACTGACATTCAATAGCATTTCTGGGAAAATGACACAGAAAACGGCATCTAATGGATGTTTAAAGGCAAACTGCACCTTTTCAATATCCACTAGCTCAGATTCATAGATCTCTGCAATAGTCATGTGATGCTTTGCGGCGATCGTGAACCTTCCCTGTCATTCACACATACACAAATGAGAGATTAAATGTTATGTAACATTTACATATTGCATAATGTGCATTCATTTTATGCATCAATATGTACATTTATATATGAAAGCAATATCCTAGTCTCTTACCATGTCTGTATAAATATCGATGGCTGCGTTTAAACAGTTGATAGCCTCTGTGTGATTCAT
Source organism: Tor tambroides (assembly GCA_021397915.2). Taxonomy (NCBI): domain Eukaryota; kingdom Metazoa; phylum Chordata; class Actinopteri; order Cypriniformes; family Cyprinidae; genus Tor; species Tor tambroides. The sequence continues at coordinate 59,777 of JAFVLL020038271.1, read as the reverse complement.
TCAAACAGAAGGGAACAAAATATCACCAATGAGTCAAAAGAAATGCTTACAAAACAGCTCATCAGGAGGTCATCTTCACTCAATTTCATTTAATCAGTAGCAAAACATAATCTGTGGATATCACATTCTGGTGCGAATGCTTAGACATAGTACAACCTAAGACAAATTAGATTTTTTTTTTTATTGAAACCACTGTTATTTTAGTATCATTGTTATGCTATTATAGTTTTCTTTTTTAAAATGATTTAGAATTTTAATAATTTTGTTTTGTATTTTTGTCATTTTGATTAGTTTTTGTTTTTATTTTAATCTATAAAGTAATTAAATCTACTTTGAAATCTGTTGATATAGTTTTTGTTAATATGTATTTCAGTTTTAGTTTATTTTAGTACTTCAACACTGTAAATAAAGCAAACATTATTGGAGGAAATTTTTCAAGAAAATACTTTTTCAGTTTTTCTGCTTCAGTGTTTTACTTGCAATGTTTTGTAATTATTTGTGTAATTTGATAGCAGTTTCAGAGTAAAAACTGTTGCCTCTGCATTTTTCAAAAAATTGCATTTAACGTTTATTTGACTTCAAGGAAAAATGTTTCTTTATATATATAGTTAAGAATAATTACCCTGATTAAAACAGGAGATTTTGTTTTTTAAAGAAACTCTCTCACCTTGAGGATCTGCCTTCTTATAAGCATTTCCAGCATCAACGAAGCTGGTGGCCGAGTCCAATTTGTTCTGCATCTGCATGTGAAGTCTTGCAGCTTGGCAGAAAGCATTGCCTGCAGCTACAGCAACAAAACACATCGTTAGATCAATGGCAATAATGACACAGAAGCAGGGTGAATGCTTAAAATAGATCAAATACAAATCAAGGCATAATGATGACAATGAAAGTGTAATGCAGTTAGATCATTTAAAATGAACTGAGTTACAAAGATGGCCAGTGACACTTTGATCATTTGAAAGATGATTTTAACTGAATATATCGTAACAGTCCAACCGCATAACTAAATATTAAGCATTAAATGAAATATTCCACTGCTTTACATATAAACATGAATTGACTTATGCATACCACTCCAGTTTTTGGCCATCTTGAACATGTTGGCAGCTCTGGCATACATTTCACATGCATCCTCGACCTTATGATTTCCCCTGTGAAAACATCAACATTTCTTATTTAATGATTTAATGCAGTTTCAAAATAAATATAGTGCAAGGCCCTATGCATAAAGTACAGAGCAGTTGCATTGCATTGTGCATGTCGCATCATGGAAATATTTGACATTGGAGATACTGAGAAACGCGTGGATGGATACAGGCTTCATTTTTATATGTCGCATTGTAAAAAATGGACACATAATGAGGTATTTACATTATACAGACAAATGCTGTTTGAAAATACTACAGGACACTGGATGTCTTTGAATGTCAGATCGTGACCAGCATCACTGCTGTCTCACCCGAACATCCCTCCGAGAAATGAACCCGATGATTTGACTTTTTTGTCCGCCTCTGCCATCAGCTGCATGGCTTCCTTCTCTTTCCCGGAATTATCCATGATTGAGTGTGATGTTCGCGCAGAGCTGCGGTTGGATGCGTGAAGGCCCGGGGTTTGTTGATATAGAGTGCGGCTTTAATGCAGAATCATGAAGGATGCTCTTCTCCTCCTCTTCCTCCTCCTCCTCCTCCTGCTGCTGTCGGGTGATGCTGATGATGCGTATTCTTGAGGGAGAAACTGCGACACTATTTGGTTGAAAGACGTAGCCACGCCCTCTTATTATTATCAAGAAACGCATACAGAAATATTTAAATTAAGAAATTTATATAGGCTATAAATATATAACATTATACATTAATATAATATTTAAATCACATAATATATAAATTAACAAATTAAAAAAAAAAAGTATAGATCGGTGGTAAAACACGCCTATACATACATTTGGAAAGCAAGGTATTATTATTATTATAACATGAATTTTCTAAAATGAAATGCCATTTAAATGTAGCTGCGTACAGTAAGCTAATACTTTACAAGTGACTGTAAAACAAAAAAGAAAATAATCTTTACGTAGTACGATGTTTTCGGCTCTGCGCATGTACGGAAGTGGCGTCATATTAGCGCCAAACTTGAAGCCTGGCTAGTCGTCACTGACTGAGGAAGTAAACAAACAGTGGCTGCTGTAAGTACTTCTGCTAAAATATCTTTAATAAACTCTGTGTTAGTTGCTCTCAGTTTTTGTTCTTTTTTTTTCACGTGCATTCTTATAAATTTAATTCGAGCTGTTGTAACGTAAGAAACGGCAGGTAAATAGTCCAGACAGAGAAAATTTGTATCTGCTTCATTTTTTTTTTTGGCTCATTCTAGCACAGATTTCACCGATATAGATTTATTTTAGTCTCTTTATGTGTATGTTATTAGAATATTACGTAGTATAACAATATAGGTTATATTCAGTTTTATCATACTAAGGTTAAACGTGATGAGAGAGTGTAAGTAAACGGAGAGACTGTATTGATACTGTTCATATTTATCTCTATCAGGACGATCATGTTTCTGTGCCACATTGATAGCTATGTGATTTTGCTTTCAGACTTCAGAGGGTGAAGGATGAGCAGTCAGGGTTCTGCCCGAGGGTCATGGAGGGGTGGTAACAACTCAGCTGGAGGAGGAGGGTGGAGAGGAGGAAGAGGCTGGAATAATGGTCAGTACAGAGGCTGGAGAGGCCGTCAGTGGAGCAGAGGAGGAGGAGGGAACTATTCCACCAACAATACACAACGTGGTAAGTGTCTTGTCAGTTAGGTGACAGCTTGTTTATAGGCAAAATAATATGCATTTAGCAGATGCATTTATCTAAGCAATTAGTAACAGAGCCAACAATATTCATAGTACACAATGGCAGGTTTTCTAGGAAACAAAAGAAATATAAGTAAATATATGAATAATTTTGTATTTTTGTTCGTTACACTGACATTTGCCACCAAGGTTTCTGTGAGTCTTAAAAACACTGATTTTGCCCCTCCACAAATTAAGGCCTTAAAAGTCTTAAATCAGAGCAAAAAGTCTTAAATACAAAAAGACGTAGAATTAAATGTTGCATGCATTGCAAAAAATAAAATCTTATTTATGTTTTCAGATTCAAATATCTAAAAAAAATATCTTAAGTATCTTAAAATATCTTAATTCATCAACAAAATGAAGTCTTGGAAAAACTGAACTAAATTATTAACTGGTTTTCCCTTGAATGAAGTTGAAGTTTCTTCTTGGTTTAATCATAAATCACTTTATTATCTTATTATTTATCTATCTAGTAAAATGAATGGAGATCTATTGGAAGTTGTATTTTTAAACTTTGAAGTGTTGCTAATACAAGACATTTATTTTTAGAGAAAATACTGATATGTACTTTGTCTTAAAAAGGTCTTTAAAAAGTCTTAAATTTACCTTCATAAAAGCTGCAGAAAACCTAAACCACTTGATAAACTATCGTTTGATTATTTATGTGTTTTATATGTTTTTTGCTGCACAGGATTTACTCCACAAGTTAGTCAAGCACGTGTAAGTCAAGCAACCCTTGACATTGTGTGTCCATACAAAGGATGGCGACTCTATTTTTCAGAAGGTTTTATATTTTCCCATTTGCTATTATGTTTAAACATTTGTTACTGACCTGTAAAATACATGTCTTAAAATATTCTTGTGATTTGTGTTTGTTCCTTTTCTAGGATTTGTTGAAAGTTCACCATATGTTGAGAAGATTAAAGTGTTTGAGCGGTACTTCACGTCGCAGATTGATCTTTATGATAAGGTATCAGAATTCATAGCGTGGTTTTTCCTAATTTTAATTCTTCATGTAAACTACAAAATATTAACTTCAGATTTTTTTCTCAGGATGAGATTGAAAGGAAAGGCAGCATTTTGGTGGACTACAAAGACCTGTCTAATAAACTGATTTCACACTCTTTACCTGATCTTGCCAAAGATCTTCGAGAAATGCCTGAGAAGATACTGGACTGCTTGGGTGTCGCAATTCATCAGGTGGATTTTTTGTTATGCATTTACATAAATGTGTGTTTGTCACTGACTAATTTCAGTCTGTCAAAATCTCTAAATATCAAGCTGAAATAACTTAATTTTTCTCCACAGGTGTTGACTGTGGATCTGGAGAGACATGCAGCAGAACTGCAGGGACAGGAAGAGCTTCCTGCAGGTCTACGGCCCATAATCAACATCCCTCATATCAGCGCCAGGTGAGACTGTTTACTTAGCTATATGAAACGTCAAATTTATATATGCTTTTCACATTGTACACTCAGAAATTATGATGATGTTAATATTCATGATATAATTATTATTATGAGTTGCATTTAGCAGATTAGATGGGTGATAATATTGTTCAGGTTTTGTGACAATGCAAGCAAACAAGTAGTTGAGATTTTCTATATAGCCCAATGTCAGTATACTTTATGTATGCAGAAAATAAAGTTGGACATACTTATGTATTTAAATTTTTTTAAATAGTCGGGAGATAATATAATAATTACATTTAGCAAAAAAAAAAAAATCAACTCTAAAGGTATTTTCATTTAGTTTTTTGTTTCTTTTTCTCTCTTTTAGGGTGTATAACTACGAGCCACTGACTCCTTTGAAAAGTCTGAGAGCGAATTTGTATGGCAAGTTTGTTGCGATCAGAGGCACCGTGGTGAGAGTGAGTAACATTAAACCGCTCTGCAGTAAGCTGGCGTTTGTCTGTAATGGCTGTGGAGACACACAGAGTGTCACGCTGCCTGATGGAAAATACACCATACCCACTAAGGTACAGCATGCTTTCAGCTTCAGACAAACATTACTTGCTTATTCATTTTTTACTAAATTATGTTAGCAAAGTTTTGTGCAGTTTCACCGATATATAACAATAAAAACTCATTTGACTAGGTCTACAGAGCAAATTATAGATAGATCAAAGGATAATCTATAAATAATATTCATAAAATGAATATGAATGTGCAATATTACTATTGCACATGGTAAGTAGTAACTGTAGCAAAGGTTTGCTGTATTAAGTGATGTCTAACATTGTTTATATTGTTTTTTTCCCCCTTTCAGTGTTTACAGACTGAATGTCGTGGTCGGTCGTTCACTCCGAACAGAAGTTCACCTTTAACACTCACTGTTGACTGGCAGACAATAAAGTATGTGAACATTAAAATTGCATGAATGAAAATTTTCTAAGCAGAACAAATTTCTTGTTCTTTTTTTAATATGTATGTATGCCATATAAAATCTAGTCCTCTGCATTTCTCATTCTCAAATATGTTCAGCCTTCCTTTTGTAAGCATTTCTTTTTTGAATTCATTTCCGTTATACCTTAATTCCGGTGAGTGTTTGCAGTGTTATTTTAGAATTATTTATATACTAATATAGCATTTATTAATATTTAGCATTTTTTATTTTTAGTAATTTTGTTATATGCTTTGTCATTTTTATTATTTTTTTTTATATTTCTGTATAGATTGAATACATTATTTCAGTTTTAGCAATTTTAGTACTTCAACTTATTTTATTTTAGTTAGATGCCAAAGCAACATTTCTAAATTTCTAGTATGTTTATTTGATACTTATATTTCTTAAAATTATTTTTAAGTTTGTATTTCATATTTATATTTTATTTCGTTTAATTTACTTAATTTCCATTACCAAAAACTGGTGTGAGGTGTTTTAATGGACACCATCCCTCATTGGTTTCTCCTCTTCACAGGGTTCAGGAGCTGATGTCAGGTGACCAGCGTGAGTCCGGTCGGATCCCGCGCACCATTGAATGTGAGCTCATGCAGGACCTTGTGGACAGCTGTGTGCCTGGAGACATGGTCACCATCACAGGGGTCATTAAAGTGTCCAATGAAGAGGGTATGAGAAATTGTCCACACTGTCAATGCTTTAGAAAGGTCTTTAGAAAGCTGGTGCTACATAGATTCTGCAAAGGTACTTTTCTTATAAACAATTGGTGGATTCTCATTTATTTAGTTTCTCAGTAACAAGGGCTTAACAGAAACAATCATATTACAGTCCGGCAAAGTTCTGCTAGTGCTATTTTTACATCTGACCTCAATGGGCTGTACAAACAGGACAGCCTTGGGTGGCCTTCTGTCTGATTCAGTTTTTACATGATGGTCACATTCTCTATGCAGAGAGGATCTTTGTGCTGAGCTGTTATACCTCTCACATTATATAGCTATTTAGACTGAAATTAATATCTATTTATTTATTTATTTATTGGAGTGCCTATTTACACTAAATGCAAATAGCTTGCCACGAATGACACAAGGCATCTGTAACAGTATTTACACAGTGCAAATAGCATATCACTACTATTTACAATACTTTTACTTTTTTTTTTTTTTACACTTAGTGTATACTATCTTTGATAGAGAATGTCCAATATTATTTTTATGACCAATATTATTTTGTCCAATAATGATAACTGAAGGTGATCAGAGGCTTTTTAGACCATTATTGTGTTCGGGATCAACACATAAAACATTATTTTATTCAAGACTGCACTTTCCTGTTCATGATTTTTGTTTAATTCTTTCTTCAGGAAATGGCAGAAACAAGAAGGACAAGTGCATGTTCCTGTTGTACATTCAGGCGAATTCTGTTAGCAATTCAAAGGGTCAGAAAAGCAAAGCAGCAGCTGATTCTGAGGGCCCGGGACCTTCAGTGGAGTTCTCCATCAAAGATCTCTACGCCATCCAAGAGATCCAAGCACAAGAGGACTTATTCAAACTAATAGTGAAGTGAGTAACATCTAGTGAACACAAAGTCGATCTTAATGACATATTAGCAGTGAAGAAGCTAATTTGACTTTTTCATTTAATCGCAGCTCTCTTTGTCCTGCCATTTATGGCCATTTGGTAAGTGTCCAAATATTGTTTTCTTATGTAACTTGAATATTGTTCCTGTGATTTTTTTTTTTTTTTTTTTTTTCTCTCTCTCTCTCTCAAAGAGCTTTTGAAGCTTAGATTTAGTAAATGACGTGATAAACAAAATCTCTGTGTTATTTCTCAGCTTGTCAAAGCAGGACTGGCTCTGGCTCTGTTTGGTGGGTGTCAAAAGTATGTTGACGATAAAAATCGGATCCCAATAAGAGGAGACCCACATATTCTTATCGTTGGAGACCCTGGACTTGGTAAAAGTCAGATGTTGCAGGTGATCTTATAAGTCCCTCTAATGCATTTATCAGTCAGTCAGATGATTTGAAGTTTATTAAAATCCCATATGTGTGCATATGTTGTTGTGTGCATCCAGGCCGTGTGTAATGTGGCTCCACGGGGTGTATATGTGTGTGGAAACACGACCACCACCTCAGGACTGACTGTTTCGCTGTCCCGAGACAGCGGATCGGGAGATTATGCTCTTGAGGCTGGAGCACTGGTGCTGGGAGATCAAGGTACTTAACCTATAAAATCGATATCTAAATCAATTTAGGATACAAACATGGAAGGTTGATTCCTGAGAATGTGATATTTAGTGTTTACTATTTTCTCCAGGTATCTGTTGCATTGATGAGTTTGATAAAATGGGCAGCCAGCATCAGGCTCTTCTGGAGGCCATGGAGCAGCAGAGCATCAGTCTGGCTAAAGCTGGGATTGTCTGCACACTGCCTGCTCGAACCTCCATCATCGCAGCGGCCAATCCAGTCGGAGGGCATTACAACAAAGCCAAGACTGTCTCTGAGAACCTGAAGTGAGTCTATGCTACTGATGTTTTCATTGTGTTTAAAATAAAACAATAAGCAACAGGTAGAGTTGTAAACCATGGTAAAATCAGTATAAATTAGGGCTGGGACGATAAATCATTGCAGAAACGATTCATGGATCTTGGATTTTTTTTGTGACACTTACATAAACCAAACTTCACATTATTATTCCTATCTGTATTCTGAAAGTGTCTACTGAGGTGTTTGTTCATATCATAATTCATATAATTTATCTGATTTAAATAACATTTTATTTCTAAAAACATGATGATTTTTTTTTATTATTATTTCTGGCTGTTGATGGTATTTTCTGATTTATGAAGTGATAGAAAGGGAAATCCAAAATCCCCTCTGTAAAAACCTTTGACTCTAATACAGCAGGTCATCAAAATGAACCAAGAATTTTGAACCTGACTTTATCCAGTGTTTCAAAAATTAATTAATGATGCGCCATTTGCATATTTTAACATAACATTTCCGAAAACTTGGAACTTGAAATACAGAGTTTAATGTACTGTGATTAATTAACTAAGAGTATGGTGATATATATTAGTAAAAATGTACCCTATTCACCTGTGGTGTCTTGCCTTAATATTTTTAAACCATTTGCCTCATGAATCATTTTAAATGTTTCCTTACAATACAGTATTAAAAGTGTATTCTGTGTCCCTCTAGAATGGGGAGTGCGCTGCTGTCCAGGTTCGATCTGGTCTTCATCTTGTTGGACACCCCTAATGAGGACCACGACCACCTGCTGTCTGAACACGTGATGGCCATGCGTGCAGGAAAGATCGGTGCGGTCAGCAGTGCTGCAGTCACACGCTTCAGCACGCAGGAGTCTAGCATCTCCCTTCTGGAGGTGTCCTCAGAGAAACCCCTCGCAGACACACTCAAAGTAAGTATTACAGCAACAGTTTGGACAGGACCCTTTTCTATTCTAACATGACAATGCCTCTGTGTATAAGGCAAGGTTCAAAAAGAAATGATTGATTCTAATGTTTATTACTGACTTCATGATTTACCAATTTTCTTTCCGGTGGTGATGTTGCCTATTCATGTTATTTTTTTAAAATGGTCAGTAGCTTTTAGTTTACATCACAGGCACACTGCAGAAAAAAAAACATGAGTTACTATCTGTATTTTGTTAAATGCATACAATATTGGGTAAAATTTGGGAGTAATTAAGATTTTTAATGGAATAATTAAGATCTCTTATGTTCACCAAAGCTGCATTTATGTAATAAAAAATACAGTAAACTATTATTATTATTATTATTATTATTATTACAGTTATTACATTGTATTTGTGTTATTACAATTTAAACAAACTGTTTTCTATTTGAATATATTTTAAAAGTAATTTATTCCTGTGATGCAAAACTGAATTTTCAGCATCATTACTCCAGTCTTCAGTGTCAAATTGTAAGAATATTTTTCACAGTATTACTGTTTTACTGTAATTTTGATCAAATTAATGCAGCCTTGGTGAGCAGAAGTGACTTTGTTAAAAAATGTAATTATTCCATACATTTTGTCAATATTTATGGTTAGTTTTCTACAGACATGAACTAAAAGTGAATTAAAAAATGTTGATTTCATGGCATTTAAATAATAAATTTAGTGTCTCTGCATGACAGTCAAATGAGTTTTTTGTTTTGTTTTTTTCTTTCTTTGCAGGCCAGAGCTCGTGTTGAGCTCAGAGAAAAAGCTACACAAAGTGATGCAGAGGATGTTGTGGAGATCATGAAACACAGGTGACTCATAAAACCTGCAAGTTATATAGTTTTATAGAACTTTTTCATGGGGATGATGTGTTATGATTGTTACTAAAAAACGCACATTTGTTTAGACCCATATAAAATTTAAATATGAAAAAAATACTAGTTTTTGCATGGTACTGACTGTGTCTTCATTGACATCTGTGTTTTATCTCCCTGTACATCCTCAAATTAAATAACATTTATATGGCACTCTCAGATTATATTTCCTCAATTGTTTAATTGATAAAAAATGGTTAATTATTCTTTCATGCAACAAAAAGTTTGGCCGACACTTACGCTGATGAATTTGGCCGTCTGGATTTTGACCGCTCTCAGCTGGGCTCTGGGATGAGCAATCGCTCCAAAGTCAAGAAATATGTCACCGCGTTAAACAGACTCGCTGAGCGCACCAACAAAAGCACGTTTGAGTTCCAGGAGCTACGACAGCTTGCCAAAGATCTGCAAATACAGGTGAACATCATCTACTTGACATATCATCCTGTCAGATGATGCTCTTTAATCCACTTCTGCTTTCTCAGGTTGTGGATTTTGAGGGCTTCATCGGTGCACTCAATGAGCAGGGTTACCTTCTGAAGAAAGGGCACAGGATCTATCAGCTCCAAACCATATGAATCAGCAATCTCTTATGATGTTTTACACTCTTATTGTGTCGGAATGTTGTGTTTGTTTTTTAATGTAACAGATATTTATAACATACCGTGTAATGTATGCTTACATGAATGCTTCGGTATTTCCATTAACTGTACATTGTTTTCATGTACATGAATAGACACATAATTGTTTTAAAATAGTATTTTCCTTTATATAGTATGTAAAAAAAATCAAACAGTAGCCACATTTATGAACATTAAAACAATTTTTAAGTAGTTTTGTATTGTATGCTGTTAGCTGTGTCCTTTTAGCGGATTATCCTGTTAAATGCTCACCGTTTAAGAACATTGTTTATACCATTATAGGTAGTAAAATAATCTTATAAGAAGCCACACATGTGCAGCCAATAAATTTAATTGCAACAGATTAAAAATAAAAGAACATGTAAATGCATATAAATGCTGTTATCCTTAAAAAGTTGTCATCAAGCAAAATGACAGATTCTAACATTTTTCTTTAACTGTTTGAAGGAGATCCTATGTTAATTACTATTAACTATTATGTTATTTTAAATTGCATTTATTAGCTAATAAATTATATATTATTCTATTAATGGTTATTTATATTTATTAGCTGATAAACTGAATTGCAGTTTTTGTGAATATAAAGATAATGTTACAGTTTTGCAATTAAAAATGCACCTTTACAACGCTAGAGATGTTTTTACTACAGTAGAAATGTGGTAAATTAGCACGCTACCACCAACATAAATAAATATTAAAAATATATTATATTGTGTTATATTATATCACTTAATATGTCGCATTTTATAGACTGCACAAAACCAGTCTCAAGTAGCACAGTTATATTTGTAGCAATAGCCAAAAATACATTGTATGGGTCAAAATGATCGATTTTTCTTTTATGCCAAAAATCATTAGGATATTAAGTACCGATCATGTTATAAGATATTTTGTAAATTTCCTAACGTAAATATATCAAAACTTAATTTTTGAGTTGTAATATGCATTGCTAAGAACTTCATTTAAAGGCGATTTTCTCAATATTTTTTTTTTTTTTTTTTTGCAGCCTCAGATTCCAGATTTTCAAACGTTAGTTGGCCAAATATTGTCCTATCCTAACAAACCATACATCAATGGAACGCTTATTTATTCAGCTTTCAGATGATTTATACATCGATCTCAATGTCGAAAAAAAAGACCCTTATGTCTGGTTTTGTGGTCCAGGGTCACATATCTCATATTAGAGCGCGTTCCCTTTAATTCCCCGCCCCCTTTTGACAACTGTCGTAAACAATCAGGTTCAGAACACGGCAGCACGGGAACATGTGAATCGACAGATATGAATGTCTCAAATATGAAGTAATATGAACGAATAATTTCTAAATATGCTGCTGGATGTTCGGTTACACAAATCGGGGATATCTATCATCTAGTTTTGTTGAGGTAAAGCCGCTGACATGTTTTTGGCGGCTTGTAGGAAGAGCTGGTTGAGCTGTGCTAAAGGACACATACACAGACTGACAGTCAGCACTGCTGCCAGCTGCCACTACGGCTGCCATGACAAAACACCTGCAAACTTACCGCTGAAAAACACTACATCACAACTCAGATGGCTTCAGAGACTGAAGACCAGGTGCTGGAGCTCCTCAACAGATCTGGACCTTCATAGAGAAGTCAGTCAGAGATCAGACCATCTCTTCTCTGTCATATGTAGATCAAAAGTACCTAAACATCCCTGCAGGCTTCATCTGCCGCTGTCGAGCAGTAGTTTTAGTCTGTATGGTACAAATGGGTTTTGTACTGAAGCGTCCAGAAAGCCAGTTTTGGAAGAAAAATCTGCTGAACAGGATTCAAGGGAAAAGGGTGAAGATCAAGCAGCCTCTTCACCTGCAGCTAATGAGGGACATTTCCAGTTTAAAGAGCTGGTGAGTGAGTCAAGCCTCTTTTTTGACCTTTTACACTCTTAGAAGAATACTTGTTTTGACCTCGGTTGTAAGTAAGTTACAGCAGGGGTTTTAAAACCACAGGGAGTGCAAGGCAGTTTAGAGAAAAACAGTGTAAAAATAAGTATTTAAACAGATTTTAAAAAATGATTTGAATTATATTAAAGTAAATGAATCATTTTAATTGCATTTAATAAACAATAATACAATTGAATTCTATATAAGTAAACAACAAAAAATTATTAAATTAAATAAATGCAGTAATAAACAAATATGCAAATATGATTACTTTTTCTCTTCATTTTCAAAACTAGATCTATTAATTGATCATTCTGAATCACATAAATATCTTTTTGTCATTTTTTTTGTAAAGTATGCAAGCTTTCCTGCAAAGTTACTTTCTTAATTTTTTGTTTTTTGTATTTTTGTCTTGTTTTCTATTACAATTATTTAAATATTTTTACATCAATACACATTTACATGCAAAATAACTTAAGACATTAGTACGTCTTTTTTTATTTATTCATTCATTTATTTTTCCCCCTAATAGTCAGTTTATGCTTAAAACAAGAAAAAAAAATCTGTCAGTGGGGTAAGAAAAATTACCTTGAATTAAATGTTTTCCACACCACATTGACAGATATTTTTTCTTTGTTTTAAGCATAAACTTGCTTGATTTCGGTATATTTTTCAGAAAACAAGACAAGTGTTTTATGTCATTATTAGTGAAAGATGCACACTTTATGAACAAAATATTTAACAAAAATAAAACAACATTTTGACAGTTTGAAATGATAAAACAACAGATTTAGTGTTGAAAAAGGGCAGAGAGTATTGTTTCACTTCGTGGTTGTCAAACACTAGTGGATCATGGTCATAGTTAACGTTTAGACATTTGTACTGGAAAAGGACAAAAATACTGAGTAAGAAAATCAGTTTTTGAAGCTTACTTTACAATAAATGAAGTTTGCTTTAATGTTTCTGTTACCTATGGTACCTACAGTGGCATTTTAAGTGTGATTAAAATACTTTTTGTTCATGCATATTCATGATTTCATGTAATGTTATTATTGCACAGTATGAGAATCCATGGACGATCCCTAATTACCTCTGCATGGCCCGGATTGTTCTGTCTCCTGTGCTGGGATACTTAATCATGGAGCAGTACTTCCACGTCTCTCTGGGGCTTTTTGTACTGGCCGGAGCAACAGACTTGGTAAATGAAAGAAAACCTGATCTGTGGTGCTTAATCATTTTATTTCAGGCTTAATAATCTGTCTTTAAGATGATGTTGTTTTATTGATCACTGGTTTCTCTTTCAGTTGGACGGCTACATCGCACGTAACTGGCCCAATCAGAAGTCGGCTCTGGGCAGCGCTCTGGATCCATTGGCTGATAAGATTCTCATCAGTGTTCTTTACGTCAGTCTGACATATGCACAACTCATCCCAGGTGAGATGAACAGATCGTACAAAATTTCTGCCATTATTTATTGACCAACCGACCCAGATTTTAAAAGAATAGTTCACCCAAAAAATGAAAATTGGCTGTTAATTTTATTCCACCTCAGGCCATCCAAGATGTAGGTGACTTTTTCTTCAGTAGAACAGTAAGGAATATTTTTAGCTGAAACCATAGTCAGTGGTTGAGAGTCAAAAAAAAGCATATCAGGTAACACAAAATGAATGGTCCTGGAGATATATTGAGGTCTTATGAAGCGAAACAATCGGCCTTTGCAAGAAACTGATCGTTTTAGTGTGAATGTTTTATGGTTTCTCCACATTTATGTAAAAAGGTGAGCTGATGAAGACTAGTTTATTCACTTTATTTATATGCTTTAGACATGTAAAACATCCACATTTCACATCATAATTGGGTGCTTTGATAATATAATTATGTATAAGTGCTGTTATTGTGTGATAATGTAAACAAACTGTCCGAAAGAACCAGTTCTTTCCCATTTGTCTGAGGCTTACAGGAAATAATTTTGTAAATAATGTTCAATTTTTTGCACAGACCGATCATTTTGCTTCACAAGACCTCAATATATCATCAAGAGCCATGCATATACATTTTGTGTTGGCTGTATATACTTTATTTGACTCTCAAAGTGCTGGTAGCTGCTGACTTGCATTTTATGAATCACCAAGGACTGGTTTCAGTTAAAAATCTTCCTCTGTTCTACTGAAGAAAAAATGGATGACCTGAGGGTGAGTAAATTAAGAGCAAATTTTCACTTTTGGGTGAACTGTCTCTTTAATTCAGCAGAACACATGGTACACTCAGAGCAGGAAGATTCGTTTTGAGGAAGCTGCGGTTAAGTGTCACAGTCTTGGTTTAGTGGTGTTCTTTTATTTCCTTTTGTGAGGTTTGAGCAGCTTTTCTCTTACCAGCCCACAACCATTAGGCTACATCAGTCCATATTTAGTAATTCAAGATCTCAGGGAACACAGGGTGCATTATAACAGATAAAACAAACAGCTGTTTATATTTCTTTCTAAATCAGTTGTTAATAATTAGGCAGCAGTATCAGACGTGTCTGTCACTCACGAGTGCTCTTGTGTTTCCTCACAGCTCCACTGACAGCACTGATCATTTCCAGAGATGTAGCACTCATTGCTGCTGTTTTCTATGTGCGCTATAAAACAGTTCCACCTCCAGTAAGCCTTCAACTTTCAGTCATTCTTTTGGTGCTTTATTGTCACGTTGTGACCAGCTAATTAAAAGTCAATAGAGTGCGACAGTCAGGTTCTGAAAGTAAAAATCAAATGCATGCAATGCAAGTCATCGGTCTAAATTTTTGAATAATCATGGTTTGAATAATCATTGAAATTCCCTCTCAAATTACTTAAATATTTGTGTATATATGCATTGCAATAAATGTAAGATATGTAGTTTCTACATACACAATCAACATCTTTTAAGTAGTTTTGTATTTATCTGTCATTTTAAATTCACTTGTCATTTGCAATGCTTCATGGGAGTTTAGTTCTTACCCTCATTAAAGCTGTTAAATTTAGTCTTGTACCTTTCCTTTTTTGTCTGATTTTCAAATGCTTATTTTTAAAAAAATCTCTATTGAAAAAAATGAATGGTAAAAATGATTCTGGATCCAGGGCCACTGAAAATGGCATGCACTGTTGCACTCTACAGTCAAAATTGTGTGTTCATTGTTTTGCTGGTTTATTTTATGTGGATCTGTGTGCTCTGATATAAATGTGTTTCACAGGTCATGAAGTATATTTGACATGCTAGAGGTTAGAAGCATCTAGAATTATTATTGCCATGCAATGGAACATTTCCATCATGTTATTTGTCTTTATTTTCTGTTCAGGTAACACTCAGTAAATTCTTCAACCCGTGTTACACCACCGCCCGGCTGAAACCAACACTCATCAGCAAGGTGGATCATTCAAGCTTTTTAGCAAATCATAAATATTTCTCTTTCCATTTAAAATCTTATTGTAATGTATATATTAAAGCACTATGAAATCTATTTTATTTTTTCCTAAATTTAGTTTTGTTTTTTTCCCCCCAATTTTAGTGTTTTTCATTCAAGTATATTTTGTTTTTAAATAAATAAATAAATGAAATTCAAAAATTATGTCTAATTTAAATTCATAAAACTTTAACACAACTTTAAAACTATTATTTTAACACAATAATAGTTTATTTAAAATGCTACAATATATTGTCATAGGGCCCTATTGTTGTCATATTTGCAATAAATAATTTTTATTTTTTTCAGAAATTCTGTGTTTTGATTTTAATATTTAATACACATTTGTTATCAAAAACATTGGTAAGCAAATGAAGGCAAAAAATATTAAAAATCAAATTATTCTGTTAAAATGTAATCAAATGAAAATTTAACAGGAGGTTAACTGTTAAAATTAAAACTATTTAATTTGTGTGATATTCCGTAAAAAACAATTTTCATATTTGCATTACTGTTGTTATTATTACTTTAAGAAGCACATTCCACTCTACAATAGTAACACATTTTTGTCATCATGGAAATTATTAGACCCTAAAATACACATTTTTAACAGTTTTAGTAATGTTTCAGTTCGTATTCATCATAGATTAGATTGAAATGACTCTGAACAACTATTCATGATAGCAAATATTTTTATTTTATAGCTCGTTGTGATGGTTAGTGTTATAAATCTATCCCCCGGTTTCACAGACAAGGCTTAAGCCTAGTCCTAGACTAAAATTTAAATCTGAGCTGTTTCAACAGAAAGAAACTTGCACTGACTCAGTCTGACTGATCTTAAAACACGTCTTGATCAGTCTGACTGATCTTAAAATGACCTTTGTTTTGCCTTAAGATGCACACCAGTGATGTTTTTTCTAAGGCATGTTTATAAAAATGACTTGCATGTCCTAATTGAACTATAGCCTAATCCTGGTTTAGGCTAAGCCCTGTCTATGAAACCAGGCCTATACTGTTTTGTGTTTGGAAAACGAATGTGTATGTGTGTTTCAGATCAATACAGCGGTGCAGTTGTTTCTGGTGGCGGCGTCTCTGGCTGCGCCTGTGTTTCACTACACTGACAGTGTTTTACTGCAGTCACTGTGGTGAGATTTCACTGCTCCAGTCACAATCAGATCCACACATCAATCATGTGGCATTGACTCATATTATAATGATTGAATCCAGTTAAATGAGCGTGTATTGTGTTTGTTTGCAGGTACATTACCGCACTGACGACCGCAGCATCCGGTTACAGCTACTATCATTACGGTAAAAAGACTGTTGAGGTGCTGAACAACACAAAGTAGTTTGAACAGTCATCTGAGATTGAGCTTTGACCAAGACATTTGGATAATCAGTCTGTGCGCAGGATGGAAATTGATGCCACATCTTACTTTTGTAATTGAGACACTTTAGTCTGTATAAAGTCAAAAATTATTTTTTTGATTACACTATTAAATTCATGTGGTGTCACTTTTGATCAGTATATGGTTTTCAACTCCACAGGAAACTTTTTTTAAAATCACTTTTAATGAACTTTGGGTCGATTTTCAGAATAAAAATGGACATCAAATACACATTTGTGCTTATGTGATGTGTTTAAAAACTTGACTAGACTTCTAGCTTTTTCAGTCCATTCAATAGATTGTCATTTCTTACCTTCTTATCAATCCATTCAACACGTTTGCAGCATACAACTTTGTTTCGTTTGAGGAGAAATTTTTGAAAAAAGAGTCGAAAAAATAGTCTAACCAATGATTAAGTGAAGTATTTATATGAATATTAGCTAGGAGTAAAGTCCAGATTGCACAAAACTGTGCATTGCAAAGTAAAAAACAGAAGTAACAGAGTCATAGAAAAGTAATCTGCTTTTCTATTGAAGTAGTTGATTTAGACTGACCATAAAACTATAAATAATTAGTGTTTAAATGCAATTTTTAACTATATTAAACTTGTACATTTCACACTGACAAATAGTTTTCTATGCACTACTGTTATTTTATCTTTCTTTTTCATTTTTTGTTTCTTTTGAACATTTACAGTTTATTTTTTTTTTTTTTTTTTTTTTTTTTTTTATTTGAGGAAATCATGTATGATTTAAAAATCATGCAACCCCTGCATTGATTCCATTGTGTTCCATCTCTGTTTAACTTAGGCACTGACAGTGTTATTTTAATAAATATTTTTTAATTAATATTTTAACATTTATATTTTGAAATAGTTTATTAAGGTTTATTACATATATATATATATATATATATATATATATATATACATATTTCTTTTTAATAATATGTAATTTTAAATGAGTATTTTAAAATTTGTTTTTATTTTTATATTTTCCATTTTAATTTTAGTTTAAGTTTGTCTTTTTATTTTTGTTTTAAACATGCATTTAGTCTTCAAATTTGGTTTATCTCAGTTAACATTTTATTAAAATTAATGTTCAATTTTTTCAAAATAGTTTTAGTCAACAGCAATACCACTATGTATTGATTTCATTGACTGGATTCTATCAAAATTTCATTTATATTTTAATTTGATTGTGGTTGAGCACATGTATGCATAAAATCAAATATATTTCATAAATGCACAAAGTTCTGGCCAAAAGCAGGACTTCAAAGACTCTCACCCGCGAACTATGCAGGTAAGTTTTGTATGTATGTTAGAACTATTACTTATGGGAAATAATTTCAGTATTTGACTGAAATTTGAGAGCATTTTCCATTAATTTCCATTAATTTCCTAATCAAATGCAGCTGCATATGAAGAGGTAAGTTCTGTTTTTTCCTATGGGCTGAAGAAAGCTGGATTGGGGATGGAGATTAACCGGGTTAGATGTGGGTTCTCCACTGGTGTTTTCTTACACTGTTTATACAGACAGAAGCTCAGTGTTGCCACAATCACCATCAGGACTCCACACACCGCTAACAGACTGTACAAATACACCTCTGTGCTTAAACCCATCCAGACCGAGTCGCATTTAGGGCCTGATGATCCTGCGCCGTTCACGGCCTGAACGCAGATATGATAAATGTGATTAGCCGTCAGATCTGATATGAACACCTGACGGACCGCAGAGCTGAAACTCGCGTTCTTCTGCACTAAACCTCCATGTCTGACAACTAACAAGTACTCCAGTACCGGCGAGTAAGGCGCGCACCACTTAACTAGCACATCACTGTGCGTAACCGCTGTGATTGAGAGTGAGGTCAAGCTGTCCGGAGGCTGGGAGCTTGAGGTCACGCCTGGACAGATGCAGGTCGGGTCGGGTCGGTTAAAGCAGGTGTCTTGGAGGTGAACGCAGGGGTCAAAGGTGCAGTTTATAGATTCAGTTGCGTTCTGTTCATCTTCCTGAATTTTATGCACCACTTTACCCATTATCATGGGACTCTGTGTTGTTGTTTTGGCCGTAAACTTAGTGTCTTCAGATGAATTTGGAGACTGATGTGCTGGAGCGATTGGTGCTGGTTTTGGTGTTGTTGTACTTGATTCCAGATTTGTTGGAGTGAAAACTGTTGGGGTTAAGATTGTAGCCAGGACTGACTTGGCAACTGCACTCGATGGCATTGGGATGGTGTTGTTTATCGTACTGGAGTTAAAGATGCCATTTGTATCTGTAAACACAAATCATTTGTTCTTAGTGCTTTACATTTTCCATTTTCAAGCAAAGCAAAATACTCATGTATTGAATTGTTGTGTACATGTTAGTAATGACATAAACTGTTATTATATATACTGTAGGTATAATATCATATATATATATATATCAATAAGCTTTTGAATGTTTTAGAAGGCAGTCTTCTGCTCACCGAGGCTTCATTTATTTGATCAAAATTACAGTAAAAACAGAAAAAATGTGAAATATTATTACAATGTAAAATAACTATTTTCTGTTTGAATATATTGTAATATATAATTTATTCCTGTGAGGCGAAACTGAATTTTCAGTATCACATGATCCTTCAGAAATCATTCTAATATGCTGATTTGCTGCTCAAGAAACATTTCTGATTATTATTAACATTTCCATTCAATCATTTAGCTGATGCTTTTATCCAAAGCAACTTCTGTTGAAAACAGTTATGCTGCTTCATATTTTTATGGCATCTTTGATGCATTTTATTTTTCAGGATTATTTGATGAATAGAAAGTTCAAAAGAACAGCATTTATGTGAAAGAAAAATCTTTTGTGACAAATACCTTTACTGTCACTTTTGATCAAATTAATGTGTCCTTGCTGGAAAAAAAGTGTTAATTTCATAACATTCATTCATTCATTCATTCATTCATTCATTCCAAAAACAACAAAAAAAACCCTTACTTTCTCTCTCTCTCTCTCTCTCTCTCTCTCTCTAAAATATAAAACAATGCATTTTCATACAGCATATAGGCTTGGGGTTGTCTCCGATGTGAAGACACAGTGGTGATGTTGCATTAGTGTTGATGTCCTCAGCGCTGCTGGAGTTTAATGCTGGAGGATCCTGTGTTCTCACACACACAGCAGTCCAGAAAAACATCACAACATAGTGTGACGTCACGTGCATCATCTGTTGATCAGATCAGGTTATTTCACTCTATGCATTTTCATCAGTAAAAGCTCATAAAATAATGTTTGTTTGTTTTTTCTTCCAGCTGTTTTCCTCCACAGGTTATAGCGGTGCCACTAACATTCTTTGAACTATGACTCACATGTGAAATTCAAGGTCAGTGAATCAGACAAAAATTACTCAAACTTCATTAATATTTCATGCTGAAAGCCACTATGTGCTGTTTACTGTGTTTCTCATAATCCTTTTGTGACAATGCATACCAGGGTTATTAGAGTTACCTGAAAATAAAATAATCTAAAACACCCCCCCACCCCCCCCAAAAAAATATATCTTGAAATAGAATTAAATAAAAAAAAACAATAAATTAACAACATATATATTATATAGAGTTACTGTATATTATAGTTTAATATACATATATTATAACGTGATGTACTGAAAGAACTAAAAATAAATAAAAACTATATAGACATACTTTAAAATAAATAAAATAAAAATGACAGGTGCAATAGAATTGCTAAAACATGAACTAAAATTTAAAATAAAAACAATCTAAAAATGAAAAACTAACTCAAACTATTATTAACAACTAAAATAACACTGTTGTATACTGTATTTAATGAATTTTTGAGCATCTAAACATATAGGTGGCATCATTTACATGCTTATTAAGAAACTTAACAACTTTCTGCAAGTTGCTAATTTCCAAGTGATCTGCCATCACCATTCACAGGTTAATTACACTTGCATTCAGTAAAAATCAACAGTTTTCTTTGTAATTTCTATTCTCAGCATCAGAAATGTTATTTAAAAACAGACACAGAGTGACTGTCCACCATCCACTTCAATTCAGACACATACTGCGTTGCTTTACATTATATTCATTATATATTCATTACATTGCTCCTATGAACACAAAGTCTCTGATCTACTCACGTAGATCTTCATCCGTCTCAGTGGAGAAATTCAGCCTCAGACTCAGGATTTTACAACGCATAAAGCGTCAGAAACCGTCGTGTTTAAGTATGTGTTTCTCAGGATGAGTTGAGGAATGCAGAGATCGAGTGGGAGGAAGTCAACCAGTTGAACGCGGCTAATATATCTGACGAGGTTTCATGTTTGACCGGGCGATAGTTTCCCTCTCACTCAAGTCTATTCATTCTGCTCAACAACTGCATTTCTGTTAAAGATTACAGATTAAAATACACGATTGAAGGTGTCATCAGGTAAAATTGAGCTGTTTAGGATGGGGTGTGTGTGTGTGTGTTCATGTGTACTGGTTTTTGTGGTTTACGAGGACACAAATTTGTTTAATGACATGGGTATGACAGAGGTATTACAATTTGAAGGTGTTTTATGAGGACACTGCTTATGTCCCCGTAATTCAAAAGGCTTAAAAAACATAGTAAATGGTGTTTTTTTTGAAAATCTAAAAATGCAGAAAGTTTCCTGTAAAGGGTAGGTTTAGGTGTAAGGTTGGTGTAGGGCAATAGCACATACAGTTTGTACGGTATAAAAACCATTACGCCTATGGAGAGTCCCCGTAAACCACAAAAACAAACGTGTGTGTTTGTTTGTGTGTGTGTGTGTGTGTGAGGGAGTGACCCAGCACCATGCTCACCCCGCACAGACGTCTTTCCTCCTGCATTTTTTACTGACAGTCTCCCTGATAACGCTTGACTAATGAGTGCTGTGATGACAGTATTCTCTTTCCCACTGTGGGTGATTTTACATCAAGTGTTTTGGGGTAAAATTGACACTGTATAAATAGAATGCAAAGAGTGAAAGTGTGTGGCTGTGATCTTAAGGAGCTGTTTCTACCTGATCCAACCCTTAAAATGACCTTTTGGTGTAAGTATATGCAGTAATGTTAAATCTTTATCAGTTTTGACCATATGAAGCAAAGTTTTACGTCACCTGATAAAGCAGAGTAGTATGACAGATTTAACATGTTGCGTTAAGGGTTTGACTCATTTATTTCTACATTTCGGCTGCTGTTTTGGAGGCTGATTTTGATAGTGTTACTTTTTTTCCTATCCCTTAATTTTTCCCTGGAATATTTGCTTAAGCAATGTAGGTTTTTGTCCAAAATTACAATTCAAAATTATATTAATATCAGTAATATATAGGTTCATATCCTCGATATTACATATCAAATTAAATATTTAAGAATTCGATTAAATAAATATTTAAAAAAGTTTATAGACATTTGAGATCAATTTACATTCACTTGCATTGAAAGAATGACAATATAGTTTTAATGAGATTATTTGTTTGCATATTGATGCTGTAATTTTCAGAGCTCATTGAGTAATGCAAGCATAGTGACCTAAAACGTATTTGTTCATGTATAGGTCATAATTTGTATCTAATATAATAACATTCGAAAAATATTATAATATAATATAATATAATTATTAAATGTACTACATTATTAAAAAACATTCAGACATATTTAAGTGTAATTCAAGAGTCCACCCTTTGAATAAAAACATATAACCTAATAGCTGTTTATTATATAACTTTCATTTCATAATACAGTAATGTCAGTTGGTTTATATTGGTTGTCTCTTTATGATTAGTGTTTTGTGTTCTTTGCTCAACAGAGGGCAGCATTGCTTCATTTTGGTCCATTTCGGCAGAACTTCTCTTCTTCATTTGACTCAATGCACTGTAGTACTGTACACAGTGCATATATTTTAACCCATTTTCAAAGTGTATTTAATACAATTGTGCTCTTTTGTAAATGCAGAATATACTTTGTTTATTTCATAGTGATTTGTAGGTTTTGGTGGATGTTAATCCATCACAATATCAACATTGAATTATTTCAGCTGTATTCTTTGTTCAAATGTCACATCAAGAGTATATATTAGTTGGTTCCTAACACAATTAGTGGTTATAATATTCCTACAAAAAGTTCTGAATGTGTCTAATGTGGTATAAAGGAGATCCTTTTTAATTTGTGGTTTGACAGTAAACAATAACTGTAGTGT
The DNA here is from genome assembly GCA_021397915.2 of Tor tambroides. Lineage (NCBI taxonomy): Eukaryota > Metazoa > Chordata > Actinopteri > Cypriniformes > Cyprinidae > Tor > Tor tambroides. The sequence continues at coordinate 36,647 of JAFVLL020038271.1, read as the reverse complement.
TTTGGCGGTAGCTATGGTGAATATGGTCATTTTTTTGCACAGTGCTCACTCATTGGACCTGCTTAATCATAACCACATCCACAAACATCTGCATGCCCACTCACACGCTTACAAGCAGAAATGCTCACCTCGTGACCTGAGACAGAGTTCACGCTCAAGACCTTCAACTCTTCAACCTCAACTAGAACAATGCTGAGTAATATTAGTCAGTTAGTTAGTGCTTGTTATGAAGGTCAGCTACTGGTGCATCATCTTGTCATCTGAAGATAAAACAAGTGGAAGCATTTCAGGAAATAAAGACTTAAATTTGGGTCTTTTTCCCATGTAAAGCTATTGTATGACTTCAGAAGACTTCGAATATAATGCACAATTCATATGTACTATTTTCCTGATGCTTTTTTGTCATTTTAGGAGCTCAGCGACATCGGTGGCTGTTCATTTTTGTTGTATGGAGAAGAGAGAACAGTCTTGAAAATAATCCAAAGAAGAAAGAAATCAGAGATTTGTAACAATATGAGGTGAGAAAATGCATACATATTGCTTTTTGGTTTCTTTTGATGAAAGCTATGAATTATTTACACTACTGTTTAAAAGTTTGTTTAAAAAAAAAAAAAAAAAAGAGTACATTTGTTCAGCAAGGATGCATTAAATCATTCAAAAATGACAATAAAGACATTTATAATGTTACAAAAATTTCTATTTCAAATAAATGCTGTTCTTTTGAGCTTTTGATTCATCAATTAATCCTGAAAATAAAAATATATCACAGTTTCCACCAAAATATGAAGCAGCAAATCTGTTTTCAACATTGATAATAACATCAACAGTAATGTTTTTGAAAAAAGTCTCTTCAGGCTGCATTTATTTAATCAAAAATACAGTAAAGCGGTAATACTGTGAAATATTATTACATTTTAAAACAACTGCTTTCTATTTGAATTCATGGTTACCATAAAAATATGACGCAGCACAACTGTTTTGAACACTGATAATAATAATAAAAAAATGTTTCTTGAGCAGAAAATCAGCATATTAGAATGATTTCTGAAGGATCATGTGACACTGAAGACTGGAGTAATGATGCTGAAAATTCAGCTTTGCATCACAGAAATAAATTCCATCTTAAAATATATCTAATCAGAAACCAGCTCTTTTAAATGTAAATAATATTTCAGATTTTTACTGTTTTTACTGCATTTTTATTCAAATAACTGCAGCCTTGGTGAGCAGAAGAACATTTAAAAATCTCACCGACCTCAAACTTTTGCACAATACTGTATATTTCTCAAAAGCAGCTCTCAGGAAGAGAAGAACAACACCGTCAGATATCAGCGTTCGCAAAACTTCCCTCGGCGAACCACCTGCGACCGAACGCGGCAGGAAAACACACACATTCTCCATAATAAGCGTATTGTTTGGCTAACAGTTATTCTTTATGGACACAATGGGCAAAACTCCCAACTTCTGCAGCTCAGACGCGGCAGTGTCTTAGTTTGCATCCTCAGAAACCCGAAACCTCACGGCTCTTATTGTCTTTCTAAACAAAATCATCTGGCACCTCTCCCAAAGCCCTGCGGCCGCAGACACCTGCCTGTCGTCCTGTACAGTGGCACTGCGCAATTCAAGCTTCTGCATGTTAGCGGCCCATTCAGGAGATGTACTTTCCCTCCGCTATTTTAATAATATATTCATCAGCAACACTTGAAAGCGATGACAACGCGCCCTGATGTGTTTACACACCTTGCCCACATTGTGTGTCCCAGGATGCATTGGGGCGTGTGGGTTTGGACACAATGGATGCTTGTCTTTTTGTTTTAGAGTCCGGCATGTCCTCCTCAAGGCTCCTGCGAGATTGGCAGCTTTTGCTTTTATTCTGTCGGTGTAATAACGCTTGCCCTCACATGTCGGCCTGTAAATCCTCGGATGGGTTGCATCACATGCGGCGATGATTATATCCTTGCCTTTCATTCAGATCTTCCCTTTCAACCTTTTGCAACAAGATAATTCTGGGCTGAGTGTAGAAACGGCGTGTGAAGGAATGTAGCGATTCTGAAAAATACATGTTCAGTTGATTGGCCTGACACTTGCTAATCATGCTTTTTTTAAGTGACTTGTGACGTGCCTATTTTGCTTTTTTCTATTTAATACAGTTCATTAAAAATTATATTATCAGAATAACAATTTTATCACAGTTAGGTAAACGTGGAGGAATCTTAGTTTTGACGTGTTTGATTTGAGTGGATGTTCATTTTTTGACACATCCCAGGTGATATTTCTGTTATATTCATATCACTGTGGTATTATGATGGTTTTTATTAATATTTTGAATTAGTTTTTATTTTAAGATTTTATGTTTTTTATTTTAAATTTAGTTTTAATCATTTGTGATGTGTGCTTTAATCATTTTTATTAGTTTTTTTTATGTCTTTTTTTATATATAAATTTTTATTTCAGTTGTAGTAATTTTACTACATTAGGTTAAACTAAATAAAAATGAGAATTATTATCTTGGCAAATAGCTGAAATAAATTAATTTTGTTATAATCAATTGTATAATATTATAATGTAATGTTACATACTTCACTTAACATTTATTTTATTTCTATTAACATTTATAAATAGTTTTAGTCAGCTATAATAACCCTGATGCAAACTGACAACTTGTTTATTTAATAAGATATATTTCTGGTGTATATTTTAAAAATTTATTTATTTTGTGTGTGTGTGTGTGTATATATATATATCTCAAATGATATGAAAATAAAAGCTGAAATTTTTAAAATAATACATTTTATAATATTATTGAGTATTTTTTTTATATTTTATTTTATTTCAGTTAACGTTTATTTTATTACTAGTAACAGTTTTTTAAGTTTTAGTTTTAGTCAGCTGTAATAACCCTGATGTGAACTGAAAACTGGTTTATTTATTATGAAATATTCTTGGTGTTTCTTTATTTTAAAAATGGAAAAAAAAAAAGGGAATTCAAAGTGCTTTGTGTAAAAGTGTTTTTTTTTTATACGAAAACGGTAAGAAATAAAAATGATTGCAAATTATAAAACTTGTTAAAAAAATGAAATGTATTTTGGAAAAATTCTTTTAATTGATAATCAATTTATATGTTTTTCCTGTGTCTCTTGAACTAGCACAAGCCTCAGTGATGTCATCCTCTAGGAAGTGACATCATTTTGGTGGGAAAACAGCAGCACAAACATCAGTAAGTATTAGCAGTGGCTCTATAGAACGAGAATGACATGCATTCAAACTCTAATGAAGATTCATAACTTGAAAAGATATCAACCACTATCTTGAAGATGATTTTTTTTTTATCATCTGAAAGTTTGCATTAATCACTGTGCAACCAAATGTGTTTGACGCCTTTAAACGTGCAGTCGCTGAGTGTTGCCCCCTTAAAAATGACTCTGAACACTTCAGATCTTTCGCTGACAGTTGAGTGTAGCCATAAAGTTGTCAAAACATTGAGTTGGAGGTCTTTAAATACAGAGCAGATGCAGTAATTATGGTATAAGTAGGGAGCGTCTCGCAGTAGCAGACCCCACAACACAGCTGAGACATCAAACACCGCCGCCAAACGCCAGAGAATCGATCTTACACTGTCAGCTCAAATGAAAGAGAAATGCTGCTGCTGATAGACTGATCACTCATGCATTTCAGCCTGATGTTCTTAATGCATGCTAGCAGTTTATTAAAGAGAGAGTTCACCAGATCCTGGATGAGCTGCGTTCAAAGCCACTGTAAAATGTCGAGAGAGAGAGAGATTAACGAAAATACACACACACACATATATATATATATATATATATATATATATATATATATGCATTATTATATATTAGAATCTATAAATATATATTTTCAATAGAAATAATAATAAAATGTTATTTAAACATTAAACAACAGTATTTTCGCCTGTGTTTTAACATAATACATTTTTATATCATATTGCTATTGCCAGGTTTCACCTCATTTTAAAATATACCACAAAAAAATAAATAAACAAACAAATAAATAAATAAAATGGCAATGGACATTAAATATATATTTTCAAGATAAATAAAATAATTGTAATTATATTTTACCTGCATTTTCATCTATATTTTAACACAGTGCTGTATATGGGTATATGAGTTTAACTATTTATTGGACATTGATTTTTAATCGTGTTGCTATTGCTGTGTTTCACCTCTTTTTAAAAGATTAAAGATGTTAAAAAAAATCAATAAATAATTAAAAAGACTTCAAATATATATTTTCAATATAAATAATAATAAAATGTAATTTTAATATATTTTGCCAGAATTTTAACATAAAAGATATATTAAAAAAATATGTTTTGTGCTATATGGGTTTAGTTGAAACGTTTAATCATATTGTTATTGCCCCAATTTACCTGTAATTATTCAGCTACAATCTAATCATGACTTAATCTGCCATGTTCAAAACATTCTCTCTCAAATGTAAGAAGATGGTGGCATTCAAACAATATATTAATCAACTGATGTTTCTTAAAGGAAACTTTTTTTCAACTAAAATTCTAACCCTTGGCGTGAGTTTGGAGGCGGGACTAATGGCAGCCTGTTTGGAAACAGTCATTATGTTTGCAGTTCTGTTTGTTGTGCAGTGTATCAGTGCTAAACTGTGTGTGTTCAGGAATGAATTGTCTTTATAAATGGTTATCAGTTTGCTGGCTTAGGCAACCAACTGTAATCTAGATCCAGCAAAAAAAAATCACAATCCACAAAAATTAGCTGAGCATCACAACCGACGGCATCTGTTTCCAATATGTAGCGCGGCGGAAGGGTGGGTGCTTCATTTAGTGGCAAAAAACTACAGCCTACTTTATCTTTAAATAGCCTGCGGCTTTGGGCTGGACGGATGTGTGGCTTATTGTTGTATCCCAGATTCCATGAATCTAGACTACAGCTTCTGTCCTTTGAAGACAACAAGTGTACAATTAGAAGGGAATGTTTGCAATGCTCTTCTGCAGCCCCTGCGTGCTGCGCCGGACCCAGATGCAGCAGATACTGTTTAGCCTCGCGCATCCACCACATGAAAGCGCTCTCTGACTCATTAACCTCCTGCTCTTTCAAAGCCTTTGAAACAGATAATAATTATCATTTACTGCAGAAAAAAAACCAGGCAGGACTTTTGCTGCGAGTGTCGGCGTTGCGGTTTATCAGGAAAGGGGAAGTGCTGGAGCTTTTATGATGAGATGTGATAAAACTGAAAGTCTCTGTTGATTCATACCGATAAAACAAGTTTAGAATTTGTCGAAACAACGTACTGTATGCATAAATATGTAAACTGTTTTATATTCTTGCTGCAGTATTTTTATTTCATACATTGTAAAAAAAAAAAAAAAAAAAAATGCCGAATAAAAAGCTACAATGGACTTTAGATATATTTTCAATCTAAATAGTTATAAAATGTAATTTAAATATATTGATACCTGTATTTTCACCTGTATTTAACATGTAGAAAATATAAATAAAATATATTTTGTTCTGTATGGGTTTAGTTTAACAATTCATTGAACATTGATATTAAAAATATACAAAAAAAAGCAAAAAAAAAAAAAAGACTTGAAATATATTCAATACAAAATTATAATAAAATAACATTTCATTTATATATATATATATATATATATATATATATATATATATATATATATATATATATATATATTAACCTGTATTTTAACATTTAAAATGTTTATTTATTTATAATGCTCCATGGGATTAGTTTAATATGTGTGTGTGTGTATATGTATGTGTGTATATGTATGTGTGTATATATATATATATATATATATATATATATATATAATAAAAAGAACGCACGTCACACCTCTGTTCATCAATTTGCACTGGCTACCTTTAGCTGCTCGCATAAAATTCAAGGCATTAATGTTTGCCTACAAAACCACCTCTGGCTCTGCACCCCTTTACCTAAATTCAGTACTTCAGATCTATGTGCCTCTAGAAGCTTGTGTTCTGCAAGTGAACGACACATTATTGTTCATCCCAAAGAGGCACAAAATCACTTTCACGGACTTTTTCATTAACTGTTCCAACCTGGTGGAATGACCTGCCCAACGCAGTCCGAGCAGCTGAATCCTTAGCCATCTTCAAGAAACGGCTAAAAACACATCTCTTCCATCTTTATTTGACCCTCTAACTCTAGCACTCTCTGTTCTAATTATATTTTATCCATCTGTCATCTTTTTTATTTAAAATAATTAATTTTAAAATAAAATTTATTTCTCTAACTGCTAATTTTTCTTTAAAAACTAACACTAGCTTTCTTTTTTCTATTCTATCTACTTTAAAAAACAAAACAAAACAAAAAAACCTTGCTATGTGTACTGCGTTAGGCTAACCGAGACTTGTCATATGCTTGCATGTTGTTGCTCTTTTGTTTGTTTTGATTGCTTCTATTGTCCTCTTTTGTAAGTCGCTTTGGATAAAAGCGTCTGCTAAATAACTAAATGTAAATGTGTGTGTGTGTGTATATATATATATATATTAGTACTTTTTATATACTATACTTTTTATTTGAACATTGATCTTTAATCATATTGCTGTTGCCTCGTTTCACCTCTAATCACGTTTCACTTCTAATGCAAAACTACTATCAATACAAATAATTAAAATGTAATTTAACATATTAACATATAATTTAACATTTCTTGATGTATATTTTTTTACCTGTATTTAACCTGTAATTTAACAACAAAAACATGTAAAAAAAAAATATATATACATATTTTGTGCTGTATCTATATTCTATATTTGATCTGTTGCTCTGTTTATTGAACAGATATTAATTATAATTTACTGCACAAAAAACCATGCTGGACTTTTGCATTTTTAAATGCTGTATGCAGTTTATCAGGAAAGGGGAAGTGGTTTATGATGAGAAGTGATAAAACTGAGATTATCTCTTTAATAACTGTATGTCATTTTAGGACTCTGCAGTGCATTATGGGCTCAATGCATGCTTGAATGCCATTAAATCTTGCTTATTTTTCCTCTAAGAGCAGGAAATTCCAGTTTCTGCCGATGCAAATGTTTGACAAATTCACACACTGTGATACTCTTAGCAGTAGCCACAATCATCTGTGATCATTTCCTACCCAAAAGCGACCGCAGAAAAACATCTGCCTGGCTTAATGAGAAGAACAGAGCTTGAGCTGCTGTATCTAGAAAGCATCGTGATATTATTAGTCATGTGTTTCCTAAGGCAAGTATCACTATATCTGTTACTCATACTTAATGTTAGTGATGGGATCAGACCTCTAAGATTAAGTGTTAAACTTTGATGTGTGATTCGTCCTGCCGTTTTTTGGGATCATGAATGATTTCTCAAATAATGTGTGCTGTACCATTTTTACCTGCTGGACCATAAAACAGGTGAAAAAATATCTCACAGACACACCAGTGTTATTTTACATACTATTATACTTTTTATTTAAATTTTGAATAGTTTTATTAATTGTCTTTTTATCTTTATTACTTCAATGTTTTATTTGTAATATTTAATAAGAATATTATTTATAAAAATGTTTTAAATAATTATATATATATATATATATATATATATATTTAAATACACACACACACACACACAATTGATGTACACTATATATGTATACTTGTGTGTCGTTGAGATTTGATTTAATTATTTATAAATATTTTGAAATATTTTTATTTTAGTTTTAGTTATTAATTTTGAAATGTTTTAAATATGGTTTAATCTTTGAAAAATTTAATATAATTTAATATTATTTATAAAAAAACTTTTAATTTTTGAATATATATGTATGTATATAAGTATTATTCATTATTTTGTTTTTGTTTTATTTTACTCAAGTTAAACTAAATAAAAATGTGAAATGTAGCTAAAATATAATTTTTCAAATGATTTTTTTATATTGTATTTTAGTCAACATTATAACATCATATGTGATTTCAAGTAATGAAAATGTTTTTTAATGGCCTTAGCTTTAGTTTTTGTTTTAGTTAACTGTAATAACCCTGCGACCCACAATGAAGGACCTGAGCCACATAGAGACCAGAAGATCACAGAGACTTGAGGTAAATAACCACCTACCATACTATAGACAGTACACTTCCTTTTACCCTAATTTGAATAATTGATATAAAAGGCTTACAGCTAATAACCCAGATTTAAATGCTGAAACTGTCGTAGTAGAAAAGCTAAACTCCTGGTGGAAAACTATAAATGGAAGCTGCACTGAAATCCACAAAATTCCACTGGTCAGGCTGAGCTCAAGCCACAGAGATCAATGTCACACACATTGACAGCTGCGGCCGGGGTCCGCCGTCTGTGCCAGCGTGCTGAAATAAAGACCGCCTTTCCAACTCCTCCATCCCTTACCCACAATACTAACAGCGGGAAAGATCTGCATTGAGTTTGTGTAGGGAATAATGCAGCTCCAGCAGCAGAAAACTACTTACTGTACATTTACAATAGGGTACAATGAGGCTAAAGGCACTTGAACAAATAACAAAGCACATAAAGTACAGAATACCTGTAATAATCTGTTTATTTTACGTATAAAATATAGTTTTATATCATTTGTACTCAAAATATGTCTTGCTACATAAAAAAGAGGATACATTTTGCTCATTATTGGTCTTATATTTATATGTTAGGTGCCACTTGTCCACCTGTACAGCTGTCTTTATTTTTACTTGATTTTAATCTTTTTCTTTCCCTCTTATAGGTTTCCGCTTGCAACAGCAAGGTCATGGGTTTGATTCCTAGGGAACGAAAACTGGTACAGCATATAATGCACTACAAGTCACATTTGATAAAAGGATAAATTATGTATGTCTTTCCTGTAGCTCAAATAGTGGAGCATGGTGCTAGCAACGCCAAAATCATGAGTTCGATTCCCAGGGAAAGCAAGAGCTGATAAAATGTAAAAAAAACTGTAACTTGAATGCAATGTAAGTCAAGCCTCTGCTAAATGCATAAATGTAAATGTATGTCCATGAATATTCAATAAAATATTGATGGACATAAATAATGGACATAATATCCATTGTTTATCATTGTTTACATCATTAAATAAACATCATTGTTTATTTATTTTTGGAATATGATTATCATTTATTTTAGGTTTACATTTTTTTTCTTTTACTTTTTTTTTTTTTAAACTTTACATTTGCGTTCATGATTTGGCAGACAAAGTGTCTTGCATTGCATTGAGGGTATACATTTTATCAGGTCATACTTTCCCTAGGAATTGAACCTATTACCTTGCTGTTTGATGAAGCTACACATTTTGCATGTGTTGCAATTATTTGAGTAAAAAAAAAATCTGCATGTACAATAATAATTTGGAGAGTTCATGAGAATTTTCTGGGAATCAAACCCATAACCATTGCATTGTTTGAGCTACATGAAGGTGTTTTTAAACAAAATCAGTTATTCCCAGTTTTGCATGAAACAACAGGTTATGATAAAGATTTTGCATATGCATGCATGCTTTTGACAGATGCTTTTATCCAAAGTGACTTGCATTGCATTGCATTGAAGGTGTACATTTTATCAGTTCATGCATTCACTGTCAATCGAACCCCTGACCTTGCCAGTGTTTGATGAAGCTACAGACTGAACATGTGTTGCAATTAATTGAGTAAAAAAAAACAACGGCATGTAGAATTATAATTATTTGAAGAGTTCATGAGAATTTGCAGGGAATTAAACCCATAACCATGCCATTGTTTAAGCTGCAGCAAGGTGTGTTTAAGTAAAATTAGTTGTTCCCAGTTTTGCATTAAACAGCAAGTTATGATAAAGATGTTACATTTGCATATATGCATTTGCTAGATGCTTTTATTCAAAGTGACTTGCATTGCATTGAAGGTGTGCATCTGTTAATGCGTTTCCTTGGAATCGAACCCATGACCTTGCCACTGATTGATAAAGTTACACATTTGCCATGTGTTGCAATAAACTGAGTAAAAAAGATGTCTGCTTACAGAATATTACTCATTTGTAGAGTTAATGAGAATTTCCTGGGAGTCAAACCCATGACCTTGCCATTGTTTGAGCTGCAGGAATGTGTACAGTTTATCAGTTAATGCATTTCCTGGGAATCGAACCCATGACCTTGCTTCTGTTTGATGAAGCTACACATTTGGCTCGTGTTGCAATTATTTGAGTAAAAAAACCCATCTGCATACAGACTAATACTCGTTTGGAGAGTTTTGAGAATTTCCAGAGAATAAAACCCATAATCTTGGCATTGTTTGAGCTACAGAAAGGTATGTTTCAACATAATCATGCCAGTTTGCCAGTTTTGCATTATTTACTCAATTTCCACTTGACCAACAGTTATGACAGAATTACAGCAGTCGCATACTGTAGGTAATAAAGATGTGTAGTTCAACAGTGTTGTCTTTACCTTACAGTTTGCACCTTTTATTTCTAACAATAAGATGTTTGTCTTTAGGTTTAAGGACAAAGACAGCTTTCAACATAACGTGACATATGTTCAGCAGGTCTTTGTGAGGGTTTCAGGCCTCCGGTGACAGATTGAGGGTAAGGTTTTTGTCAAAACATATGATTGATGGGATTCTGCACATTGTTAATCATGTGTGGTGGTCCGGGTCACCCAAAGACACGCTGCTCAAACTGCCAGAGGAAACGCGGATGACGTTCAGCAGGCCGCTCGTAGATAAAGTGATAACTGCCGCTTTTCAACGGTTCCTTTTAATCACTGCATAACTGATAAATGCTGCGTAAATCCTATCAGACTAGCTTTAAGCACAACAAACGTATAGTTAATTGCCTCTGTTGCTTTTGTGTATCAGGATGAATCAATGTAGCTGAGGCCTTTGAGCAAAAGATCCTCTGCAGTGAATGGTTGCCATCAGAATGAGAGTCCAAAAAGCTGATAAAAACGTCACAGTAATCCACAAGTAATCCACACCACTCCAGTCCATCAATTTAATGTCTTGAAAAGCCAAAAGCTGTGTGTTTGTAAGAAACAAATCCATCATTAAGATATTATTAACTTCAAACCTTTGCATCTGTGCAGATTTCTCTCCTGATTCATACCAGACCAATTTTTCACTGGAGGAAGCGTTATTATGGATTAGGGACTCGTATTTTAGTTGGAATGAAAACATCTTAACGATGGATTTGTTTCAGCTTTTGTCTTCTCCAGATGTTAACTGATGGACTGGGGTGGTGTGGATTACTTGTGGATTATTGTGATGTTTTTATCAGCTGTTTGGACTTTCATTCTGACGGCACCCATTCACTGCAGAGGACCCATTGCTACAATTCTCCAAATCTGATGAAACAAACTGAAGAAACAAACTCATCTACATCTTGGATTGCCTGAGGGTGAGTAAATTTTTGGCAAATCTACATTTTTGGGCGAACTATTCCTTAAACATTTGTATTGTATTTGATGTTACTGTAAAATCCTGCCAAATGTATAGTTTTTGCAAGAAAAAAAAAACTATGAGTTACTATCTAATTTACAGTAAAAAGGACATTATTAAAAGTGACGTCTCACATGATTTTATTTTATATAAATGGTTTTGTTACTTATTTCTCTTATCATTGTACATTTGTGCCATATTTTATTTAGTGTCATTTTTGTTATTTAGTTCATATTTATTGCCTTGTTTTAGAGTCATGTGTGTTTTGTTGTGTCTAAGTTGTAAAATATCCAAGTACCAATATGCATTTCCATAATACCTGCACCATCGTCACCATATTTTTAAATTCTGGCAACCACAGCTGCTGTTTTTCCATAAATGTATCAGTTTGTTTTAAAGTGAGTCCCAAACATTAATTGATTTCAAAACACATGGGTAGAATGTATTTATTTTCATCCTAATGATTGTTTTCACAGGAAACGCTGTGCTTGGAGATCATAATGTGTTCAGAAATCAAGCACTGCTCTTGTAAAATCTCTCAGGAACTAATCAGTGAGTCGCCCTCTTTGCTTCTCAAGATAATTGCAACACATGCCAAATGTGTAGCTTCATCGCATCAAAACACTGGGAATGATTAGGAATGATTTTGGGTCATTCCAGCAACCGCCCATTGCCGTCTTCCACCGGTCAGCTAAACGCTACATCATGGTCTGTGTAACTGATGTGTTTAGCAGTGATAAAGGTTGTTATCTTCTTCATCCACCTCACAGATGACCCAGCGAGGGGCCAGACACGAGATGATTGTTTGTGGCATTGATGTAACGTCTAGAAGAGCTTCAGTCTGTAATTATGTGAAGTGCTCATGAAAGAGACAGACACGGTGAAGATGAATATTCCCCGAGCATGTGGCGCAAAGTCTGGTGAAGAATCGTCTCTGTAAACCATAAACGCATTCAGAAACATCCAAACCAAAGATCACGTATTGATTCGGGAGGTTCTCGCCAGCTCGAGTTTCTCCACCCTGAGCGTTACACAATAGCAGCGTTTATGTGGTTAACTCCAGCGTGTCGAGTTGCATCAGATACTGCAGTGTGTTGTAGCGCTCGGATATATATTTGCATGACCAGTACTTATTTATACTATAATTTTACTGAGCTTATGCCTTTCTTTACTTTCATTGCAGGTCTGCTTCTCATATGGTGGTTAGTAATAGAGATACACACTAATATCTCATTCAAGACACTGGGTATGTTCAGAATGCCATACTAACTACTGTTTTTGCAAGTAGTAATCCAGTAATCATATTTTGTGTAAAATTGTGGCAATACGTCAGGATAGAGATGTTAAAATTGTGATATATTTCTAGTTTATTCATCATACTGAAAATGGAAGGATTGTGCAGGGAGAAAAAGTGCATACTGGTAAAATAGTTTTTTTTTTTTTTTTTTTCCCTTATTATTTTATTGGCCCAAAGTCACTTTTACACACAACTGGTTCAAAAGTGCAAAGTAATATCTATTTCTGAGATTTTAAGTAGACACAGCATGCACATAATAAAATAATGAGATCATGTCATGACAATGGAGCATGCTACATTTTGAGAACTTATTCAAGAAACTTACATATTGTGTATTGTTTATCAAATGATTTTTTGAAAATAGCAGGCAGGAGACAGTATATACCGTACAGTATGCAGTATTCTATTTAAACATAACCAGTATCAAGTCCATTATAACAGCTTCTTCACAACTCATTATTTGGTAAAGCCTAAGTACAATTTATAATTGGACAAAAAAAGTGTAATATTTATTCTAAGTGTTTATTTCTAAAATAATATCTTTACAGTACTTGCTGAATTACGCATGCAACATGATGTTTTAAAAAAAAGTTTATTGTAATGTTTTTTAAATGGTAGATGCAGTAAACCTTTAGTTAATTCACTGTTATAATTATTCTAAGTGTGGACTCCAAGCCAAATTTTCAAAGACTTTGGGTATTACAAGATATGAAATGTGTGTATGTATATATTGAATTATATTTATACTATATACTAATATATAGTCAGATATCAGGGTTATTATTGTTACCTAAAAAATGTTACATGGAACAAAAACTAAACATTAACTGAAATAATAATAATAAGAAAATGTATAATAATCTGCAATAAACCAGTGTTTGATCATTTTATTCATGATTTTTTAACTTATTTTTATTTCAGCTAGTTGCTAAAGTTACATTTCTCATTTTAATTTACTTTAATTTGAAGTGCTAAAATAACTAAAACTAGTTAAAAACTATATGGACATAAAAAAAACCTAATAAAAATGACAAAAACAATCACCACAAAATTACTAAAATTTGAGCTAAAATTAAAGTGAAAACAGGAAATCTAAAAATGAAATCTAATTCAAAATATTAACATAAACCAATGACAATACAGTATATATACAGAGGCACCAAAAGATCTTATTTACAGATATTATGAGATATAACTCATACTTGACCTCTAGGGAGAGGTGGGTGACAGTCATAATTTGAAGGGGAAGGTAAACAGTGAAAGACGAGCTTTTTGTGGCTTAATTTGGTCAAATTCTCCATTACACAGAATACATTTTCATATCAAGTGAAATGTGAGGTTTGATAAACATCATGACGGTGAATCTTACATCACTTAGAGGAATAATGGAGCACAGCTTCTCTGCGTCCTGTGTGTGTCTGAAACTGAAGATCAGGAGGGAAACCTCAGAGCACAACGTGTGTTTGTGATGAATGACGGGGTGAACACAATGTCATGTTATTCAAACGGCCGTATTTCATATCCTGACTAGACCACACAGAATATTGTATTTCCAGTGACAATGCTCGCGCTGTAACCTCACACCGCACTAGTAACTGTTTCTCCAGCATTAGCATTTTGCATGTCATGTATTTAGCATATATGGGTTTTAACAATTGCAGCTTTTTTGTCTTTTGTTCATAGATTTTGAGATCAGGTGTGCAAACGTTTTTCAAAAGGTAAGCAGCAACCTTATTATTATTATTATTGTATAAATATTGAATCCATTTTATATCATTTCTATATTTTAATAGAAATATTTATATAAATAAATATGGTCACTTTACAAAACTTATTTAATTTCTATATATATTGTATTTTGAGAATTATATATATATATTTATATAAATTAGTTTATTTTACTTTATTTTATTTTTGTAAATATATAGTTTCTGTTTTATTTATTATTATGCATAATCCCCATCATCATTGTGTTTGGATCATTTTATATTATATTTTGGATTTTATTTATTATAATGTTTCATATATTTCATATCTTTTATATATGTTTAATTATTACTTTATTTTTTAAAATTGTATTATATTTTTAGAATTATTATTATTATTATTATTATTATCATCATTAGTAGTAGTATTTATAATATTATATAAAACATTTAATGTGTTACATAATTTATATATTGTTAGTTTACAAAACTTGTAATATTTATTAAAAAAAATATTTTATTTTTGGAAAGTATTTATTATTTATTTATTTATTTATTTATATATATATATATATATATATATTTTTTTTTTTTTTTTTTTTTACTTTATTTTTTTTTTTTGGATACTGTCAACTTACTGTCAACCAAAACTTTGTTCTCCAGGGTCTGTTTACAGCTTCTTCTCCCCATTTTTCACTCAGTGGAGTTCAGCAGATGGAATGCCGCCCCAGAGTTCAGCCAGGAACCTGTTATCAGTAACGGCCCGATGCATCAATCCATTGTGTCTCATCAGGGTCTTTACTTGACTGTAGGAATGTGTCTGATGAAGAACATGAACGCTCTGATGCTCAGGAAGGAATCGGCACAGACAGAGACAGTGCTGCTGTCTGATCAGTGTGAAAATGATCATAAATCCAACATCACAAAACATTCAGAGGTTAATCAGACTAGAAGACCTTGTTTGCTTAGTCTTACATGAAAAAGATGGATCTCTTTAATATTTCCTCTAGTATTTTAGTAGTGATGTCTCGCATTGTGCTCAGAATTGAAACTAAGGTCAGCGATCAAAATCAGAAATCTCTAAAAACACAAAGATTTCTGATCATATTCTTCCAAGATCAGCTGATCTAAGCTGCTTCACATTCATTTTACAGCTTTATACTCTTACTGTATGACTTTTGTGTCTTTGTTTCGTTTAGCTCGGGGATTTTAGGAATTGATTATTAAATTCAACTTAGAAATCCTAAATTTAAGCACAGTAACTCAATAAGTAACTATCACTATTTAAAAAGTCACATTTATATGTTTAGTCTATTTCTTTCTCTTTTTTATATTTTCTTTTTCATATGAATATATATTTGTGACCTTGGGCCACAAAAAGTCATAAGTGTCAATTTTTTGAAATTGAGATTTCTACATCAGTTGAAAGCTGAATAAATAAGCTTTCCATTGGTGTATGGTGTATTTGTTATGATAGGACAATATTTGTCTGAGATACAACTATTTGAAAATCTGGAATCTGAGGGTGCAAAAAAATCTAAATACTGAGAAAATCACCTTTAAAGTTGTCTAAATGAAGTTCTTAGCTACGCATTTTACTAATCAAAAATTAAGTTTTGATATATTTACAGTGGGAAATTTACAAAATATCTTCATGGAACATGATTTTTGGCATAAAAGAAAAATGGATAATTTTGACCCATACAATGTATTTTTGGCTATTGCTACAAATATACCCCAGCGACTTAAGACTGGTTTTGTGGTCCAGGGTCACATTTGTTCTGCTATAAAGGAAAGTTTATTTTTATATATACCGTGAACGTACTGTATTACATTATCACATTTAAGTACCATAGTTTATACATGCTACTCCAAGGTACTTAAAATACTACCATGTTTTTTTTTTCATGGTACATCAAAAAAAAAAAAAAAAAAAAAATCTTGGTATTTTTGTGAGTTCTATTAATTTTGTTAAATCATTATATACTGTAAAAAAATAAAGTTGTAGGAAGATTGTAGGTAGTTTTACAAGAAAATATTATTTCAGATTTTCAAAATTTCACATTTAATATTACTTGCCATTTCTTTGTAATTGTTTCTGAAATTTACTAGAAATTTCAAAGTGAAAATTGTTTCTACACAAAATTTTAAATTTTAAAACAATAAATTGTAGCATTGTGTCAGAATGACACTGTAACCGTGTTTAAATGTCAAATGCACATCACAACTGATTTACAACACAATCTGATCACCCCAAAAATACTTATACCATATGTTTTGACACTTATATATATATAAAAAAAGCTTTGTGACAGTAAATCAATCTGATCCGCTATAAACATCAAATGCCCATTGCCCTTAATTTGCATATGAATGATTTGACTCCCACAGTCCATCAGCCATCCGTTATCTCCGCCAATCACCTCACAGGTGTCAATCTTCACTCGTCTGGCTGATCATCTGAAGCTGATCAGCAACTCTTTAAAAGGCTCCGTCTGTGCTGTGAGCTCTGTTTGACTGTGTTGCTCATGTTAATGATGGTCTGTGTGATTCTCAATCTCTTGTTTTTAACTTTGTCTCTCTTCTCTAACTTTTGTAAACACAGAAAATGTTAACGTACAAGAACAGCTGTTTTTAAGTTCAATGGGTCTCTCGAGTCGCCCAAAACCACCACACCAGGCTCCAGTGCCATCTCTGCTGTGGAAAATGTTCAAGAAGGGCAGCAAACAGACCTCGACGTCAGGGACCGATCCATGTGTGGTGAAATATTGTCAGGTTCATCCAGGATCAAGGTGAGGCCTTGAGAGTTTAGGTCAATCGTAGTATGCAATATATTATATCCTCATCATAGTTTTTAAGAAACTTTCAAAAAACTTTCTATTTTCCCCCAGAAGGAAAGTCTATATATATATATATATATATATATATATATATATACACACACACACACATGTACGTACGTACGTAATGCCATTTATATCTTAATTTTTCCTTTCCTTTCTAATCAGAGTGTTTCAAAAACATGTTTTCTTTAAATAATAGCAACCAGTTCTATTCATGTTAGTATTTTGTCAAACCCCTAACTAACAAAAGCCAGTTTCTTTACATCCTTCTCCAGGAAGTGACATCATTATTGTTGGTTAGACAACTGAACTGCACACATACCAAGTATTAACAGTATCTTTTCTGTAACTCAAGTTATAAAAATACTTTTGGCTATCTTTTACAACCTTTTATTGAAATAACTCCTTAATGAAAGACACTACAGGCAAAATATTTTTCATGCAGGGGTCAGTTTTGAGATTTTTGGGCTATTTTGCTTTTCATTTTTTTCAGAAAACATGCAAAATGCACATTTAGGTTTATTTTATTGAACTTTATTTGCATTTGTAGATTTCAATTACAATACATCTTTAAAGGCTGTTTTCTCAATTAGTTTTTTTTTTCTCTTCAGCAACACTTGCATACACCAAGATTTACAGTTTTATTTCTATATTTTGAAGGTTTTTATAGAGGGGGTGGTTCATATTTTTTGTTCACCTGATTTTATTGCACTTGATCTGTTTGCATTTGTAGATTTCAATTGCAATACATCTTTAAAGACTGTTTTCTCAAAAAAAAAAAAAAAAAAAAAAAAAAAAAAAGTTTTATCTCCATTTCAGCATTTGCATACACCAAAATGTACAGTTTTATTCCTATCTATATTCTGAGGGTTTTTTAATAGAGGGATTTGTTTAAATACCACTCATCTGATTTTATTACTGAACTTTACCTATTTGTCAATATAATTTGTCAATATAATGCATATCTTTAAAGGTTGTTTTCTCAAAATGAGTTTTCTTCTCCACTTCAGCAACACTTACACCAAAATTTAGTTTTATTCCTAACTTTATTTCTGAGCATTTTTATAGAGATTTGGTCATGTATCATTCACCTTTTTTTTTATTTTTATTTTTTTAAATTATTGCACTATCTATTTGTATCTCTAGATTTCAATTGTAATATGTATTTTTAAATACCATTTTCTCAAAATGATTTTTTTCTGACAGTATTTCCTGATTTATGCAGTGATAAAAAGAAACCCAAAATCCGCTCTGTAAAAACCTTTTAAATATGTCAGCAAAATAAAACAAATTTATCCAATGTTGTGATATTTATGCAAAAACTGTTCTGGAATTTTATGCAAATTAGTGCATGTTAATTAGACAATGCATCACTGGCATATTTAAACAATTTCAGAAGCCTTGTAATACAAAAAAACGTTTGAAATTCTTAATGTAATCAATCAACCAGGAAAGTGTGGTAATATTTATTAATTCTACCCTCTTCACCTGTGGTGTCTTGCCTTAAATTATAACCCTTTTTTACATTACAGAGTTCAAAAGGTTCTGCAAAACCGGAATAACCCACTTGCACCACAACACAAAGCTTGTTTTTCCCCAAACAGGTAGTTTGATATCTGCTCCGGCCGTCCACTGCTTTAATTGTGCGAGAACGCATCTGTTTTTCAACATGTCAGTGCTGGAGGATGTTGAGCAACTCTCCTTTGCGCAGCTGGAAATGAAGTTCAAACAGGATCTGGATCACCTGGGACTGCGTGTTTTCAGCGTGGACCTGTACAGGGTTTTAAGGACCACGCTGAAGGGAGTGACTCACGAGTCCAGCCGTAAATTACTCCTGTCTCAGTCGCTTGGGCCTGGTGTGCACACTTCTGTGCATGTCAGTCTCACCGAACTGGCCGAAACCTGGAGAAAACCAGGTAAGAACTACGGGATGCAAGTCGAGTTGCAGCTCAAGCACTTGAGCAATGTGCTTCAGGAGCATGCATATGTGAAAATCCCACACTCAGCGGTCCAAATTGCTCAAATCCCAGAGCTGTACACGCCTCTGGTGGTGTTGTTGAATCCGCTTCAATGCAGGTCCAGGAGAAAGCGAAGTGCTGCGTATTACTTACCTGTGACGCCCAGTAACGTGTGCAAACCCAGAAGGCTTTACGTTGACTTCAGAGATGTGGGTTGGCAGGACTGGATCATTGCGCCTCAGGGATACTTGGCCAATTACTGCCATGGAGAGTGTCCTTTCTCTCTGAGTGAAAGTTTGAACGGGACCAACCATGCCATCCTGCAGACACTGGTCCATTCGTTTGATCCTGAAGGGATGCCTCAGCCCTGCTGCGTTCCTATCAAACTGTCCCCCATCTCCATGCTCTATTATGACAATAATGATAATGTGGTTCTGAGACATTATGAAGACACGGTGCTGGATGAGTGTGGATGCAGATAAACTCAGATTCATTTTAAATGCAAAAGTGAATGTTTATCAAACATATTAAAATGATTAATGGTGCTTTATACTCGTTTAACAATGATAGTGTGAGAAATTGAGTACATGGTGGGAGGATGTGGATGCACAAGTCACCTTTATTTATATAGCGCTTTTAACAATACAGATTGTGTCAAAGCACTTAACAGTATCGAATTGGAGGCTAGAGTGTCAGTAATGTACAATAAGATTAAACACTCAATTTTCAGTTAAGGGCATTTCATTATTGAATTCAGAGATGTCATTGTCTAGCTCAGTTTAGTTTAAATGGTATCTGTGAAATCAAACTGATGATAATCGCTAGAAATTAAGTGTCCCCAACTGAGCAAGCCAGAGGCAACAGACTAGACTGACCCGTTACATAAATTTGTTAAACATTTTATAATAAATTGCTTTTTGCTTTTCTGTAACATGGTTTAAATGGTTTTTAATATTTCACACCAGTGGAATGTTAATGTTTTACTGTATTGAACTTGGGTTAGAATCTGTTTGCATTATTTTATATAAGGACAAATGAAATTGCTAGTCTTAATATTTTGGTGAATTTGGCCCTCCAAACTAGAATGTCTTTTATATCTGTTGTGTAAATAAGTGAAAATAAAAATAAAGAAAAATTATATTAAAAAAAACTGTAGCTGAAATTTAGGTAGACTTTAAAGAAATTGTAAGAAAAAAATATAGTAATAAAATTAGATTTATAAATGTTTACATATTAAACATATAAATGTTTACATATATTGGGGCAGTCGTGGCCTAATGGTTAGAGAGGGCTTGTAACCTGAAGGTCGCCAGTTCGATTCTCGCACCGGCAGGAATTGAAGGTGGGGATTGTGAATGAACAGCACTCTCACCACCTTTGATACCATGACTGAGGTGCCCTTGAGCAAGGCACTGAACCCCTAATTGCTCTCCGGGCGCTGGAGCAATGGCTGCCCACTTCTCCAGGTGTGTGTTCATGGTGTGCGTGTGTGCATTTGTTCACTATTCACTGCTGTGTGTGTGCACTTGGATGGGTTAAACGCAGAGCACCAATTTCGAGTATGGGTCACCATAGTTGACAATACGTCACCTTTATTATTTAAAATATTCTTTACATATTTTATATGAAATCATATATAGCCGCTATATATATTTAATATGTGTGTGAGCGTAGTTGTCATGTTTTATATGGTGTATCTGCAAAACAATTTTACACGTACATTTAACAACTCTATTTTTGCGTTTTCATAATTGTCCCATCCTGGGAAATATTGAATAGGCTCTTTAATGGCAGGTTCCCGTTGTGATATATTGCCCCATTTTATTGTTTATATATAATTTTTATAGACTTTAAGGTTTGTGTGTTCACAAAAGTGAACACCCTAAGAAGTATTCGCTGGAGCAAAAAGTGTGACAACTAGCCCCGGTCTCCTGCTTCACATTAACCGTTGTTGCCACAAGTTGGCGCACTGGCTCTGAATATGAACGCAAGATGGTGAGCGTCCTTTTTTAAATTTAAAGTTACTTATTAACATCTGGGATCTAAATATATCTTAATGATAGAGTAAGGATTAATTGAATCTATTTCCAAAATAAGTGTAATGACCAAGTATGTTTTATTCAATTTAATAAAGCAATCGAATATATCAGAAACCTCCCGTATTTTTTTTTTGGTACTTAATTAGATCATCTCTGAGCTTTCCAAAGGCGCGTTTGTCCACATGAACCCCTTCACGTCCAGCGCTGATGAATTCTGTCATGACATCAGAGAGTTAAACATAAAGACACACGAGGAGAGAGAGAGAGAGAGAGACGCTGTTGCACACTTGCGCACTGCGCGTAAAGGACACACACGTACCCAAACCCTCGCCGCGACTTGTTTCGCTTCTAGCAAAGGAAGAAACTTTTGTTTTGTCAATGAAGTGGACTTTTATACACGTACTTCCCTCCGTTTCAACACCTACGGTTTGTCTTTGTACAGCGGTGACGGTAGAATATGTGTAAGAAGAGGCGGGCGTTCCTGTGGAAGTCTCCCACTGTTTTCTTCAGATAAACAGCTTTTCTTTGGTGATCTGTAAGATGGAGCTGAGTGAAACGGGGAATTATAAAAGAGCAGCATGTTTATGTGAAGACCCCACCAGACTGCGTTGATCATCTCGTGTGCCATGAACAGAAGATCAGCTGCGCTTTGGAGTTCAAACTGGACTTTAGCTGAAGCACTTGTACACCTACGGGGAAGATAGCGAATGCACTCGATTTAGCCTCTTTACGGTCGAATGTTCACGCGTTTTTACGGTTATTAGTCCGACTTTTACGCTTTGTGTTATTTTAAGAGCGCGAATCTACTATTATGACAGGCTTTGGCTCATGGAGCTTCTCCTATCCCGATGGATCTAGCGCAGGTCTGCGTTCCTCCTTAAAACGGCTCTTAAGGTGGCTTTGATGCACGAAGGATCCTCCAAACTCTCACAATGGCTCGATCAAACACGGAATATGGTCCCATCTCCTGGCCTGAGCCCATCTGATCTCGTTCGTCACTGATCTGTCAGGTTTAGCGCGATCATGGTCTCCTCCGGCTGCGCTCTGATGGTTCTGATGGTCACTCAGGTGTTCTTTGGAGGCTGCAGTGGACTCATACCCCAGATCGGCCAGTCCTCTCTGTCTCAGGATGTCCTACACGCGTTTGAACTTCGACTTCTGAGCATGTTTGGACTCAAACACAGACCGAGTCCCAGCAGGTCTGCGGTGGTTCCGCAATACATGATGGACTTGTACTCGATGCACTCAGTGAACGCGGAGCAGAACAACAGCAACAGACCCAAGGGCTCCTTAGGGAAAGGCTCGGAAAGATCTGCCAGCCGCGCGAATACTATCAGGAGCTTCCACCATGATGGTAAGCAAGTGTTTACTTCACGAATTCTCCCTCTCCACCTTCTCGAAATTCCTGCTTTCCTTTCTTATCTGCTTTATCCTGCATGCCTGACAGGAATTGAGATTATCTACAGACTGTTTCATGAGGAAGTGGCAGTTTATTTATATAAAGTCTGATGTTCAGAGCTCATTTTCTGTCTGTAGTCTAAAAAGTTTACCAAATGACAATGTTTTAAATGCAAGTTTTATAAGTTACTAATATATATATATATATAGGGCTACAGGTGCATTTTTTCTTGTTTTTTCTTTATTTTATCGTTATTTTTTCTCTTATCTCACTACCTACTGTATGCATTCGTAATGAGTAATTAAAAATAATAATTTTTGATTTGATTATTTATTTTAATGTATATTTCATTGGTTTTACTATTACTACTAATCAGAACTTTTTAATACAATTAAAGAGAGATTTCTAATGTGTTTCCAATGTTGAGTTGCAAGTGATTTATTTAAAAAAATTTTTTTACATAAATGTTAAATGGATGACATGCAATGAACTAGAAATGCCCTTTGTGTTAGTTTACCACCTCTTAAGTAATCACGTTGTGTTAACTGGGATGAGTTATTACTTTTGAAGCGTTTTAAACCAGTGTGTCCAGTAAGAGGTCAGTAAAAGTCACATCCTGTCAATGAGCATAAACACAAAGTTTGACACAGTACAAGGAACTGGCATTGATTCAAACAGCCAAAGCTTCCCATAAACGTTACAATTGGTTTTCTTCCAGAATCCATGGAGGACCTGTCCAGTTCGAGCGGAAAGACGACTCAGCGTTTCCTCTTCAACCTGACCTCCATCCCAGGCGAGGAGTTTGTGACGTCAGCGGAGCTGCGGATTTTCCGAGAGCAGGTCGTGAGCAACGGCAGCGAGGGATTTCATCGCATTAACATTCACGAGATCATCAAACCGTCCGGTTCCTTTCAAGAACCCATCACAAGACTCCTGGACACCAGGCTGGTTCAGCACAGCTTGAGCAAATGGGAGAGTTTCGATGTAAGCCCTGCAGTCACGAGGTGGACCGTGGATGGGCATCCCAACCACGGCTTCGTGGTGGAAATAGTTCACCCGGACCGCATGGAACAGGACTCCAAAAGACACGTTCGCGTCAGCAGGTCCCTGCACGACAGAGAGGACACATGGCCCCAAATGAGGCCGCTGTTGGTGACCTACAGCCACGATGGGAAGGGAAACGTGCTGCACTCTCGCGAGAAGAGGCAAGTGCGGACAAACAAACAGCGGAAGAAGCAAAAAGCCAACTGCAGGAGACATTCCCTCTATGTGGACTTCAGCGACGTGGGGTGGAACGACTGGATAGTCGCCCCGCCAGGCTACCATGCCTTTTACTGCCAGGGCGAGTGTCCGTTTCCACTGGCGGACCACCTGAACTCCACCAACCATGCTATTGTACAGACACTGGTGAACTCCGTGAACAGCAACATTCCCCGGGCCTGCTGCGTTCCCACGGACCTGAGCCCGGTTTCTCTGCTCTATCTGGACGAATACGAGCGGGTGATCTTAAAAAACTACCAGGACATGGTCGTGGAGGGCTGCGGATGCCGCTGACGCCCGGACGTCTACAGACACTTTATTTTTCCCAATACTAAACTTTATTTATAATAAAGTAAAACACATATTTTGGAGAAGTATATAAAGATATATTTATGTTCACTATTGGGGAAATAAATATTTTAATCAGAGTTAAATTAACTTTCTGGTGTACATTTCGATCCGCGTATGAAGTATTCGTATTTTGTATTTATTTCTACCGCAGTCATTGAATATTTGGTGAAATACTTGGTGACACTTTACAATCGTATTAGTTAACATTAGTTTAATGCATTAACTAACAATGCAAAGCAATACATTTGTGCACCATTTTTCTTTTAATATGTATTAATACATGTTGAAACTTAGATTAAGATTAATAAATTATTAAAAAATCAATTACATTTTTTTATTGTTAGTTCATGTTAACTAATGTTAAGAAATGGAACCTTATTGTAAAGTGTTGCCATATTTTTAATGCATAATCAACTTCTTCGTGCAAAAAAGTTGCAATGCCAAATGCAATAGCTACTTACCTTGGCGGAAATGCATTAAAATATATCACGAAGCACTTACCATTGGTAATGCATTGGCTAAATCTGACCGAATTCCATCAAACCAAAAAAGCATGCAGCGCTGGAGTTCGCAGTGCAGACGGAGCCAGTGTTTTAGAGATGCAGCAGTAAATGTGAATGCACTTATTTCAAACCAATGTGATAGGTAGTTGACACTGAATGCTCAGGAAATTAGCCGGTGTGAGTTTGGTCCCACATTATGAGCTCTTGAAATCCACCTATTTTCTGGAGACAATGACTATTGTGTTTCTTCACACGGGTCCTTATGCATTGGTTGCGTAAAGGTGGCTTCCTCTAGCTTTATATTGAAGCCTCGCTAATTAAGAGCCATTCACAACATGGTGCTCTAAAGTCAAGAGCTAGGAAGTGTTTAATTAGAGGGACGTTGTTTAAAACGTGAGGATTGCCATATAATTAAGTTGCTCAAAATAAAGAGTGCAGAATTCAAAATGTATATGCTGACAGAAACAAATATAGCTTGCAATTCATAGCTTAAAATGTCAAATGTCTATGAAAACCATGCTTTCATTTGTCCCTACAGCTGTAGTTATGGCCAAATGGCCAAAATCAGATGCATTTCTAAAAAAACATGACTAGATTTGACTCTAGCCTTATCTAGATTTTTATATGCAATTTTAAAATTGAAGGATATTCAGAGTACGTGCCCTTTAGCAACGTCTACTTATCCCGTGTGAATCATTCTCCACGTTGGCCCTAGAAAATATAGTCTGTGAAGAAACAGAGCTTTTATTGGGTTGTCTTGAGGTTAAACATACGTCAAAGGAATCACAACTTGACTTTCTTATGGATCATAAAGCAAGACTGTGGGAAGTACGGCTTTCCTCTCGCAGGCAGGTTTCTCTGAAATGTAACGTGTTACGCACCGCTGGTAAAAATGCCTTGATGTCGAACTATTTGAAAATGGACAGTTTGAGTTCATTAAGCGGTCGGTAACGGTATGGTGCTGGGCTATAGGGCATATGGACGCTTCAAATGAACATGTATTGTTTACAGATGTTGGGAAGACACACCCTACCTATCAAGATGGTTACTGAGAGCAATATGCGCAAGCAGTGCTTCAGCTGCGCAGATAAAACAATGGAAGCGTGCTTGCAGAAAGTTCGATTCTCATGACAACGTGCAGATGTTATGATGCCCTAGATTCCTGAGGCATTCCTCAGATAAGGTGGCCAACACGATCGTCTTTATGGTTCATAATTAGTGTCGAGATTGCTTTAATGACTGAGATAAGAGCACAGAACGCAGTGAATCGTCATCTGTGATGGCAGGAATGATAATCACCTGCTTCGCATATGATTCACAGCCAAGTGCATGGAGAAATATTGCATTGGCGTGTGCTATGGCACATTTTGACCTCGACCTGATGGAAAAGTTATAGCAGTTTTTAAAGAAGCGTGCATAAAAAGATAATTACTTCTGGCTAATAATCATATCTGGGTTTCAGAACAAGTTCTTACTGTTTGTCATCACACTTTCGAAACTTTTATATATAATGCATTATTTTTAATGCATTAATTATGCCTTGTAATGCATCTTGTAATGCACTGTATGAATAATTGTAACCACAGTTATAATACTCATCTATTCATTGTTACACCTTCAGAAAATATAATGCATCAAAACAACCAATTTCATATGTAACACGGAATCTTCAAATATTATAATGCATTGTAGCTTTGGTTAGAGTTATTTCTGAAAACATAATGCATTACACTGAACATGGTGAGTATTTTATAATGGCTGCTATTTCTGGCTTTCAAAACATATTCTTACTGCTTGTCATCCAACTTTTCAGTAAGACTTTTCTTGAAGCCTTTATATATAATGCATTATAAAAGTATTTTTAATGCATTAATTGTGCATTGCAATGCACCTTATAATGAATTGTATAATCTTGTGAATAATTGTAACCACAGTTATAATACATAAAACAACATTAACAAATTTTCTACCATTTAGTTTATCTGCGTGTATTTTGCAAATGATAATGCAGTGGTTCTCATCTTTTGCTAGTTTCATGCTTCCAGCAGCTGAAAATTAACCTCATAAAATGCATTGTGTTCAGTACAAACCCTATTTTTCCTAATATTTAATGTCATTTGCATTCTATTTTCTTTTCATGTTGTTTTGTCCCTGTTTTTTGAGGATGAAGGCATGTTGCGCAACCTGCCCATGTTGCACCTGTCTAATTTGACTAATAGTGACCGAAGAATTTGTGCTGAAATACTGTTTGAATGGACACACGACCTTTGAGATGAACCCAAAAAGATATGGGAAGCGTTTTCTCCCGTTTCAAAGCTGATAAGCCGGTTTATTTTGCTAGTTTCACTATGCAGCACGTCAGACCAGCTGAGAACCACTGATGCAATATGAATTTCAGCATGCGTCGTGTCACGTGACCCGCGGCTGCCCATGTGCGCATGCGACTGGCTTGGCTGGAACACCAGCAGGCCTTGATTTCAGGCGAGTTTGATGGAGGGAATTTGTCCTGAAGCCTTTCATTTAGCTCATAACCGTGAACCAGGAACTCATCTGGACTGCATTTGCACCGTAGGGGCCTGACCACAGCGCAAGGAAATCATAGACCCAGAATTGCCGTGCTGCAGAGGCAGTGGCCAATTGCTGGTATTTTTATTTACTTCAGGAGGCAACGCGTTAATTTATATGCGTGCAAACATTAAACTTTGAATAGTTCTCGCAAAGCCAGCACCAGAAAATAGGTTCATGCCTGTGAGGGTATTAGACTGTTGCTAGTTTAATTGTTTGTTTTCATTGCCCAAGTGTATAAACTTTGCATGAGCCAGCGAGTGTGGAAACTCCTCTCTCATGATGCATTACGGCGCGCTCGCACCGCACCGCTCCAACATAATGCACAGCTGTGGAGATATTCCGTCATTTTCTAAGTCCAGTCTTGTGATGCCATCATTTCTGGACATGCAGACTACAGAATGATTCTGTCTGTACTGTATATTTACACAATAGCAGGCCATATGGCTTCATAAGGAGCCATGGCAGCAGAATAAACGTAGTTTGACCAGAAAGTGAGAGCGCTGTCATTTTTACATTCGTAGTCCTAAACTAGTAGAGCAGCATTTGACTAGAAACTTCTGCGCTCTAAATGTGCGATGGGGGAGGTTTGTGCTGGTTTCTTTTTTGTGGTCTTGGGAAGGAACAATAAAGGATTAGTTTACCCAGAAATCTTTACTCACCCTCATGCCGTTCCAAACCCGTGTGACTTACTTTCAGTTGTGTAAAACAGAAGAAGTTTGGAAGTTTGAAATGTTCAAAAAGCACCATTTCAACTTGGCATTTTATGAACACTGTTGTTTGTGAGCTTCCTCATTTGTAAGTCGCTTTGGATAAAAGTGTCTGCTTATGAATAAATGTAAATATGATGCTTCGAGTGAGAAACGGAGCCAAGTTCAGCCCTTGTTCTGTGCTGAAAATGCTGTGAAAAAATTACCGGCCTGTAAAAATAGCTTGTAAATCTCTGTTTATGCCACATTATCGCCGAGTCTTGGATTTAATCTTTCTGTCAACTTGTTTTCTTTCATTTAGCACAGGTTTTGGAACTTATTGATCGCTGGCCTCATTGATTTGAACTTATACACCTCAGTGTTTTTTTATTAAAAAAGCACTATTTGTGGATCATTTTGCCAATATTCACTTAAAAACTGTAGTGCATAAGCTCAGATCATTGAGGCCTACGATTAATCCGTTCCAAAAACAAATAAAAACCTGTGCTAATCGAAAGAAAATTAGTTGATAAAAAGGTAGAATCCAATATTTGGTATTAAGATAGCATAACAAGAAATTTATAAGCAATTTGGGGGAAAAAATTGTATATATATATTTGTAAGTTGTTATACCCTGTTTAAGCCAAGTCAGCAAGTTTTAGTCCAGTGTGATAAATTTAACTAGAATTTACAGGAAAAAGAAAATCCTCTCCAACACAAGTCGAGCCACCTTTATTTACATAGCGCTTTATACAATATAGACTGTTTCAAAGCAGCTTTAGAGTGATAAAACAAAAAAAAAATCACTTCTGCTGTAAAGCAGCTCTGAAAAGAAGGGCTGACAACATGAGGGTTAAGTTGTTTCAGCTCTCGAATCTCATTGGTGCATGACACCAAACAGCATTGGCTTTCGTGCATCTCGTAACCAAACATGCCAAGTTCGAATGCACGCATGCACAAATGAGATATGCAATCAATCGTATAGTTTCAGGTGGAATATAGTGTATTCAAACCGAGCTTCTTTTGAAAATGTTGTTTTTTGTGTTGCACGGGAGTAAAAGGTCATAATGGTTTTGGAATGATGTGAGGGTGAGTAAATATTGACTGAATTTGTATGTGTCCTTAAAGAAAACCACAAATTTATTTAGCAATTATTGACTCCATGTGGCGTCTATTGATTTCTGTGAGCGTGAACTGACGTTTTTGGCCCTTGCGACTTGTAGGAAGCGTGTTTACATTCCAGCGGTCACAGTAAAGCCGTGGGTTTGTTCAGCATCGTCTCCAGGTGCAGAGGGATCGCTCAGGTAATTACAGAGGAAATTCCCTAACCACAGTGACACAGCCGGCTGATGAGCTCTTACTGTGTCATTTGACTATTCTTACGCATAAATCCTCAAATACCACCCTGTGCATGAGTCAAAAATGCCTGTTTACTCACTGAACACACCCTTCAGCTGAAGTTACTCAAAGTAACTTCTCTTTGATGTGCCATGATCTCGTGTCTCTGTACAGAGTGTGCCTCAAAACATCTGCATCGTTGCTTTCTGTGTGCAACAGGATCTCGTTTGATATCTACTGTGAGTGCTAGAGAAAATGCTGATATTTTGCATTTTTCTAAATTGATCATTTTAAATAATTAACCTATTAAATCATTTAAATCGTTTAAAATACATTTTTGTATTTTTCACGCTATATTATACATTCTCACCAAAAAACGTTTAAGTGAAAAGAGTTCATATGGTCAATGTCAAAAATGTATTTATTTATTTATTTAAAATGCTAACATTTTTAGGTTTTAATTCAATTTTGAATTCCAGATTTCAGAAGTAAAAATGCATTTATGTAGCATTTTTTAAATCAATTGTATTAAATAATTAAGCTTTTAAATAGTGTAAATAATTTAAAGTACATTTTTGTATTTTTTCCAATTATGATATGTATTCTCAACAAAAACTTTTGAGTGAAAAAAATTCATATGGTCAATGGCACAAATGTGTTAATTTTATCACTGACCTAAAAATGTTAAATATTTATAATTTTATGCCATAACATTTATTTTTTATTATTATTTTATTAAAGTGATAAGATTTCCAGGTTTTAATTCAATTTTGAATTCCGCATTTCAGAAGTGAAATATTGCAATTTTTTAAAATTTTTATTTTAAATGTTATCCTGTTAAATTATCAAATAATTAAATATATATATTTCATTATAAATTACATTGTCACCAAAAAAGTTTGCGTGAAAAAATGAGTTCATATGGTCAGTATCACAAATGTATTCACTGTGTTAGTGACCTAGAAATCTTAAATATGTATTGTTCACTTCAAGCCATAATATTTATTTTATTAAAATGTTAAAATTTCCAGGTTTTAATTTTTTAATTTTATTTAAAAAGTTTTTTAATTAATTCTAAATGAATCATTTTAAATTATTATTCTACTAAATTATTTAAAGAATTAAAAATATTTTTCTATTTTTTATTTATTTTATTATTATTATTATTATTATTATTATTATTATTATTATTATTATTATGTGTTTTTTTAAAAAATAATTATCACCAAATAAACATTTGAGTGAAAAAGTTCATGTGGTTATTGTCAGCAATGTATTTATTGAAATCTTGGAACTCTTCATTTTATGTCAGAATATTTCTATTTTTACATCTGCTCAAAATGGCAAAACCCCCAGGTTTTCATTCCAGATTTTCACTGTGGCCTCATACTTTTCATCTAAATCTGTTGCATGCATCATAAAATGAACAGTTTCATTTTCATTTTAAAAGATGTGCAGTGTTATTATACTAAAAGCATGACTGCAACCTGCCAAGTCAAGTTTAGCACCTTCAAATACGGTCATTTAGTGCAGATGTGCCATAGCAGTGATAACAGTGCACGACAGAGTACGTGATTCACGGGTCGGATTTCACATGAAGACATTTGTGATGCGTCTGCGCGCATCACCGGCGCATACTTGAAGCCTGCAATGCCTCGTGCGCTCCGACAAGTAAAGCTGTCAAATTCCCTTTCCAACATAAACATCTGATGTCACGCAGCAAGCATGGGAACGTAAACAAATTATACGCTCTGGCTTTTTCGTCACTGTCAAATTCTGGACACGCTCGCTCTGCGAAACTCGCACAGAAAGCATAACGTTATTGAGTTCAAACCTCGCTTTTAAAAGGCCGCCACTTGCCAAGGCCCCAAAGACCATTCCAGAAGCATTGGCCTCCCGATTGGCTAGCAACAGGAACCCTCCACCAAAACAAACACACCCAGGTTCCCTCCAGCTCTGACAGTCAGCTGTCGGTGCTGTAGATACAGCAGACCTGTAATTTCATGTGCAGTTGGCTGTCTCCGTGGAGATTTATTTTGTGTAAATACATGCTTTACTTCCACTGGGTCTCACCAGCAGATGGCAACCATTAGTCCATCTGACTTTAAACAAAACACAGGCCGATATAAATACTTCTGTGCCGACCGCTTCGACGTGTGCGATCGGGTCTTCAAACCGGAGTCGCGTTGAATACGAGAGCCGAATTTAGCTCCTAGGTTTTCTTGAGTCATGCTTTCCTGCATTTTGCGCATGCCAAACTTTTCCAGAATGCATGCAGCACCTGTCATTTCTTCATGTCATGTCATGTCATGTCATGTCAGCATGACACCAAAACTGGCCTTTTTTTTTTTTTTTTGCCTGCGAATGATTCATTAGTGCATGTTATTCCAAATAAAAAACCTGATTGTGATCTTTCATCATCTTGCTCCACAGCTGATGTCAGCCCTCTTAGTTTTCAGCCCTCCAATCAATCCCCACCGGATAAAATCAAACCCCGCCTCACGTTTTTTCTCATTTCACTCGCAGATACGTCAAATGGGCTGTGACTTGTGTTGACTTTGGCTGATTTGGAAATTGCATCAATGCACTTTTTCTCACTGAGAGGCTGAAAAGTGCAGTTAGAGTTGTATGTTTTAATTTTTTGACATGCAAATCTCAGTTATTATTAGACACAAACTATCCTTGCTTTTATATTAATGCATGAGGCATTTCTACCGTAAATGTGCTGTTATGTCGTCAGGGACTACTAGCATCATTTGTGGATCATTTTGCCAATATTCACTTAAAAACCATGGTGCGTATGCTCAGATCAGTGAGGCCTGCGATTAAGCAGTTCCAAGAAGAAATACAAAACCTGTTCTAATCCAAAGAAAACAAGCTGATAAAAAGATTGAATCCAATATTTGGTAGTAATATATGAGAAATTTATACTGTAAGTAATATGGGGAAAAATTACACAGAAAAAAGTACACAGAGTTGCGTGTTTTCATTTTTTGACATGCAAATATCAGTTATTATTAGACACAAATTATCCTTGCCTTTATATTCATGCATGAGGCATTTCTACTGTAAATGTGCTGTTATGCCATCAGGAACTACTAGCATTATTTGAGGATCATTTTGCCAATATTCACTTAAAAACATGGTGCTTAAGCTCAGATCATTGAGGCCTACGATTAATCAGTTCCAAGAAGAAATACAAAACCTGTGCTAATCCAAAAAACAAAACAAAAAACAAGTTGATAAAAAGACTGAATCCAGTATTTAGTAGTAATACAGCATAATAAGAAATTTATAGGCAATTTGAAAAAAAAATCAAAAAGTTATATAAAAAGTACATGGTTAGAGTTGCGTGTTTTCGTTTTTTTGGCATGCAAATCTGAGTTATTGTTAGACATGAGCTATCCTTACATTTCTATTCATGCATGAGGCATTTCTAGCGTAAATGCGCTGTTATGCCATCAGGAACTATTGCACGATGATGTTTTAATGACATCACCTTGAAAATATTGACCGTTCCAACCTGCAGTCGGATTTCACCTTAAATTATTATCGTGCGCTCAAAAACGCCAAAGTGCTATCAAAAGCAGCCCTGGCTGTGACTAACGTCTAATTATCTCCTCCGCTCGTCCAGGTATAAAGCCTTTCGCGGCCACTCCCCTGTCGTCCAGCCCATTAAAACAGGGCCTGGTTTCAAAGGGCTTTAATATTAGCCAGAGTTGGCGGAGATGTCAGTCTCTCGGCTGTGGGTTTTGCATTAGTGTCAAGCTCCCAGCTGGAGTTGCCCCTGGGAAGAATGCAAGTATCTTACACCCTGTCTTTGTGCCTCATTACGGCACGTCCAGAGGCAGCTGGGAGGGGCGGGATCGGTTTCCCTGGGTGGTGGTGGTGCAGATTTTCCAAAAGCCTTCCTATTCTACAAGCGACATGAGTGTTAAAAGACAAATCAGTGCTGTTATTTGCATGAGGAATAACTATTTAGTCTCTGCGTCATTAATCATTGCGGATTAGTGCTTTTGATTGTGTGGTTTTGCACACTCACTCAAGTTATCTTGTTCGCTTTTAACCTCCTCAAGATGAACCTGTGGATATATGACCTGTCTGGAGCATTGAATGTAATGGCTATACTCTTTCTTAGTATTTTTGTCTTGTTTTCCCGTACAAATATCTAAATATTCTTAAATCAAGCTAAATTTACTTGAGAACCAAAATGACAAAAATGATCAAGTCTTGTTTTCTGAAAAATGCATCAAAATTACTAATGGGGTCAGAAAAATAACTTGCTTTCCTTTTGAATTAAATTTTTTTTTGACTCCACTGACAAATATGATGTTTTATTAACACAGTTCGGGAGGAGCACGTCAGATACTTAGCCTAATTAACACAAGAGGAACGCACTGAAGTTAATCAACGCAGAGGTATAAATACAGCTGACATACCTCTATCCATTGATGGTTAATCAGCATCCCTCCACCGCCCCTTCTCCACCCTTCTACCACTTGAGTTTTTACCACACTTATACGAGGGGGTACTCTGGGTTCGGGCCATTCCCGAGCTCGGAGCCCTTCCCCGGACAGCACTCCAGATACGCTTTACTATACTCCAGCTAATTATATGTAAGCGTGAACTCGTGAATTTTGTTTTAATTTTACACTTAAACTCACTTAATTTTGATACATTGTTCTGAAAACTAGACTTGATATCTTATGTCATCCAAATTTACGAATGTTTAAATGTTTACTAAAAAACAAGACACAAAATACATTAAAAAAATCCTTTTTGCAGTGTATGTTTGCTAGATGATTATACTTGTTCATTCTTTGTGACTGAGAGTTGTTCAAACAAACGAGTATAGAAAGAAATTACTGACATTTGTTTGGCGGGAAGGTTTCAGAAGGAGAAAAAGGCTAAACTGAATTTGTTTTAGCATTTAGCTGCACTCCTAGATCTAGTCTAATGCTCTTTGAGACCAGAAACATACATTATATAGAGAGTTGCCTTCAAATTTTGTGCCATTAAACAAGATGTTTTGTTAATCATGGGGCTTCCATACATCACTTTGTTTGCCTAATAAAAGTCTCTCTATTTGCACTCCTTTAACTGTTCTCTGTAGATCCTGCCTTCTCTCATGCCACGATTGGTCGATTATGTACAATGCCTGCACGCTATTGGTCAAATTACGCTTCAGTCATTACTTTCAGTTAATAGTTTTCATACTTATTCAGGTTGTGAACTCAGCATAATTTTTTGCTGAGTTTTTCTGGCAGCCATATCTCCCTCATGTGGTAAGAAATTTCAAAAGCTTGTTCAGACAAATCCGATTTTCTGCATAGCGGATTGGAATTATGTTTAGCAAGTGTGAACCCCAAAATCACATGAAATATGATTTTTGCAAATCCGTTTCAAGCTAGCGTTACATTTATATGTGGTTTGAAATCCTATTCATTTCTGGGAATCCCTTTCACGCTGTAAACCAGAATAAATTGTCAAATCTCAAAAAAATTTTTTGGTAATCTGTTAAAATTCAGAGATTTTTATTTTGTACTGATACATGTTAATTGCTCTTAACTTGAAATATTTGAGTTAGTTAACTCACATTGCTAATACATACATTGCTAACTCATAGCAAAACATTATAAAGTATAAATCGCCCCCTTAACATTACCTTTCCCAAAACAAACAGTATATAACACTTAATTTTACCATTTACTTTCCATTTCGAGTGCCATGGCAAAGCATGCTGGGAATTAGAAATTCCCAGCCCAGTTTCAATTAAATTAAAGTTTGTCTAAATTAAAAGAAACAATTGAATTAGCCTGAGCTCAAAACAATGAAACAATTCAGATTACTTAATGTGTCTGTTTTGTGAACTCAAATGAAAAAGAAAGTTCTGAATACTCATAAAAGTTAATTAGGCCTAGTTTGAATTAATTTGTTTAATTTAAGTTACCAATTAATTATTCGAATGCATTCGAATTTTTTTTTGCCATGTGTCACTTTCTAACGACATTGTTTGTAGAAAACATGCCGAATGTCTTTGTTGAGGTTTGGACAGTCAAATACCAATGAGTCGGATTTGGGCTGACAGCGTGAATGCAGTAACCTGAAATTGTTCGAAGCGTTTGGCGCACACACACGGGTAGAGCGTGTTAATCACTGCTTTATTCGGCCTTGACTTATGCAGTGACGTCTAAAGCATCATCTAGGTGTGTAAACTCGCATGCATCCTGGGTCAGAATGCGTATTATATTTCACAAGCTGTCTTACGTTACTGTTTTTTGCCCGATTTCAGGGTGTTGTCGTTTAAGCTCTGACTCAAGCTCTTCAAGAGTCTGTTAATCGTCATTTCCTTTCCTAAGGAAGTCGTAATAATTCTAAATGCTTTAAGTTTCTTGTTTCTGCGACTTTTTAATGGCGCACTTGAGTGAGTTATGGAGCTTCCATCTGGGCCTACTGTTTTACTAGCTCTAACTTGGCTCACTTAATTACATCTGCCCCAAGAGGCAGCGCGCAGCACAATTAGAGCAGCCTGTTAAGTATTTAGTGTTTCTTACAGTCGCTACGGTATTGGATAACGGATGACAGACTTGAACGCTGAGCTTGTCCGTGATGCTTGTCACTTCTTAAAAAAGTTTGACGGCGAGTTTAAGGGGCAGAACTGGAGGAAAAAACTTTGGGCCGCTCCGTGAAATGAATGATTATGCATTTAATGCGACATCGGGAACTTTGAGGGCGAGGTCTCCTAACTGCACAGTTGGACACCCTGCAGACACAGCTGGAGATCATTGTCATACCCTCTCCATGAAATTGATTAGCTGTGTTTACAAATGTTTACCTCGAGCCTGAGCATGAACACAAGGACCGGCAGGGATTCAGAAACGGATCTGTGTGCTTGCGGCGGGCAAAAACAACAAAAAAAAGACAGTTAATCCTGTTATTTTTAATTCGCTTTGCTTGCATGAAAATGCATCTGAAAGAGATGATATGCATGCTGCTTGGGTCGTGCGTTATTCTGTTTTGCGGTCCACTTATTTTCCTTGCTGCAAAGCAAAACAGTATTTCATCATTCTTACAGAGCAACGGTAAAAGTGAACTATTGTTTTGGTCGTTTTTCAGAAGCGGCCTGAAAGGAAGTGAATGGTTTAGGGGTTTTAAAATAAGTAGATTTATTCAACTGAGAGGATTTCTATCACAGCTGAACAAATCCAATCAACAGGCATGAGGGTCATTTCATTCCAGACTCTGAGAA